>JASANE010029770.1:0-125851 GCA_030248225.1 Trileptium ribeirensis
CGCGCATTATTCGGTGAAATATGTGCAAGTCGTGTAGCAATGTAAAATTGACAGTGCCGGCATATAAATTTACTATGACTGAAACTGTTTTTCGATATGTAAATCTGCACATTTCGCTGTTTAAAAATCGGATCTGATACACATATAGACTGAAGTGCTAATTTGCTTAATGTTGCAAATGTAACAAATTTATGTGAAAGATGTAAGCGATAGATTAAACCTGACGAATTTTAGAATAAAACTGCATGGGTGGTCCTAAAATGTTTGAAAATTGCTCACACTGGCCATCGACCTTCAACCAGCAACTTAGTGATCAACGAAATTCGTTAGCTTTGAATACTTGTTCTATAATATAAAAATGTTAACTTTTATTAGTACTTCCCTAGCTTGAAAATATAGCAGACTGTAAACCCGGATATTTGATCCCACATGCATAGTCCTGAAGACCGTACGGAACGTAAAACCCCTGGAAAAACCGAAAAAACTGCCGGAGACAACGTAAAACTATATACCGATCAATACTTGCATGTATATAATTAAAATCAATTACTTAAGGTTCAATGCGGGAGTTGTGTTTCATTAATAAACAAGTATACATAGCTCCGCATTAGGTTCATTGGCAAAATTCAATTCACAGTCTCAACCCTTAGGATGACTTACTCGCTTACAGCAGTTTGCAAATACAATTCCATATCTTTAAAAATAGCACAAAATTTAATATATCGTGATGGTTAGGTGATTCACTTTTCAAAATAAAGAAATTTTAAATTCCAGGTAAGAATATGTTTTGAATCGATTTCCTGATCTTCGGCACTATTTTTAACAAAAATCATGATCCGACGGCGGTGACTTTTCGCATCATTAAACCTGGTAGATTTTGTGGTTTCAACGAAATTTCCATATTTTTCTCAGTATATATTGTATTATAACACCAGTGTCGTTTGCCCAATTTTCGAGGCTACGCATATATGCGCATAAAACGTGCATTTTGGTAGCATCCTCGACTTTTGACTAGATTCTCCGAAATTTTATAACATTTTTATAAAATTCTGTGTGTTTTTATAATGTTCCTGAATCTTGGTCCCAGTACATACAAGTATTTCGTTTAAAATTATTATGTTTATGCAAAACAAAAATGTGTGATCAAATTTGCCAACATGTTGTTTGACGGATTTTTCGTGCGTTAACTTAATACATGCTCACAGGTGTATGGGGTTACCAATTCCCCTTCCTCTAAGCCGTCAGACCCCCCCCAGCACTCAGCTACTATTCTGTGACCACAGGTCTCGAACATTTGGTGTCAACTTGCACTTATATTAATTAAATTTTTCTTATTTGCCATGCAATAAATGTATAAATTGCATGAAATTCCGCTGCTAAAACCGGTAAAATGTCAACGAAAACGAAATAACTTATATTTATTGTATAAAAGGCGTTGGTGACAAAGCACATAATAAAATGCATAAAATTTTATACAAATTTGTATTTATATAAAACATAATGTGGCGCAAAAATATAAAAAAATAGAAGAAAAAAAATATTGTGCTGCACTTTATAAAAAAAATTAATATAAAACTCTGTTTTTAAAAAAATGAAAAAAAAGCGCCCCCTTCTTTTAAGATAAAAAGAACGAGGGAAGAAAAAAATAAAAATTCTATCTTGCTAAAAAAAAAACTTTTATATAAAAAAAAAGGCCGACCCTCCTCTCAAAATAAAAAGAAGAAAAAAAAACTACAAAAAGAAAGGAGAGGACAAGAAAAAAAACCAAAAAAAAAACAAACACAAAAAAAAAAAAAAAAAAACAAAAAAAAAAAAAAAAAACCACAAAACAAAAAAAAGTAGTAGGAAAAATGGTGGTTCTGGGCCACTTGATTAATGACCTGTCAGGAGAAATAATGATTAATGACCCTGGGTCACGTGACCTGTCAAATATTATTAATGACCCTAAATATATATACATGTATATGTAATACATGGTCGCCCTCCGCCCGCATTATAATATATACATATATACGTAATACATATAATAATGGTCCCCGCTCCGCCCATGCATTATAATATATATGTATACATATAACACCCACCATATACGTAGATTCTATCTAGCATAGATCACTAATACCCGTATATACAACAACTTACATGTATACAGTAAATACATACATACTAGGTATTTTTATAAAGAGGCTGCAACGTAGTCTTTGTACCGAACGTGAAACGCAGCAAATGTGCGAAGAATATTGTTGGATTGCATACTGGTACATAAGGCTAACCAAATAATTCTGCAATGGGATGTAATAATAAAAAATTGTTACTCGTATGAATATTGTTAGTAGTATTTTTCTTTTTATATAAACTTCATACGGTTTAAAATTTTCATCTTTTAACAATATGCTGTTATCAAGCTAATAAAAAATATTATTAGCTTAAATGTTTTTGTAAGCATTATACTTGTTCGTTTGCAGGATATTTTGAATTAAAATTTTTACGAGTTTGATCCATCATTTTTAATGGATTTTTTACTTGTTCGTTTGCAGGATATTTTGAATTAAAATTTTTACGAGTTTGATCCATCATTTTTAATGGATTTTTCACTTGCTCATTTTCAGGATATTTTGAATTAAAATTTTTACGATTTTCATCCATCATTTTTAATGGATTTTTCACTTGCTCATTTTCAGGATATTTTGAATTAAAATGTTAATGATTTTGATCCATCATTTTTAATGGATTTTTTGCTTGTTCATTTGCAGGATATTTTCAATTATACTACAACATTTTGAATATTTTTGTCTAAAAATATCATTAAAACAGGATATTTTCGATTACGTTATCTAATTTTAAATTCGTCATAAATGCCTGTTTGAAAAGTATAAAAGCCCACTGTCAGTTTCAGTATTCATCAGTGTTTTTTCAATCGACGCGAAGAGGACGACGTTGAAGAGGCTGAGTCTGGCCTAAAAGACATTTTATGGCAGAGTCTTGCCTTACAGGACTTGCAATCTTTTACAGATTGCTTCTTATAGTGTCACTGCGCTGACATATGTTGGCTGACAATGCAGGACACATGTACCTCTGCGTTGACTGGGTCTGACTGACATACAGGGCACCGTGCTTCTGTTCAGACCTGGTTGGCCGGCGAATGCAGGGTGTACTTATAAGAGGCTTTTTTGTAAAAGTGAGCTAATCCTATAACGCAATACTATGCCATACAATGTCAAACAAAAACAAAAACATTGCATTGTAAATACACACTACATTGTAGAGGTGATGCCACCAAATGGAGAAAGACAGAGATGGGTTGTCGTTTCTTTGCACCATGTGCCCAGATGATCTGTCATTCTCAACACATACGGCATTATCCTCACGTCCCACCTGGGACGTAAAATAGCGGAACGCATTTTTTAGAGTCTGGCATTAGGTATGCCGGACTAGGGCTAGGATGACCAGCCTTTTTTTGTTGCTTGTACCAATCCAGCTGATGCGATTGCTTACTCTGTTGGCAAAGTGTTACGGCAGACACTTCGAGCCGGTAACCTGCCTTCTAAGATGCAACAGTCAGCTGGTTCCCAAACAAGCAATCTATACACGCATAGTATTACTGCATAAAATGAATCGAACATAGGGTGCTGCATCCGTGTGCAGTAACACCAGAACGTAGGCGCATAATAAGTAGCACACGTTAAATATTTAGTCAATGAATAAAAGTTAATTTGTTGATCAAGTTTTACTTATGTCGACAAGAGGGGTACCTGTTTGATTTGGTATACCTAGCTATATCCACTTATATCATAACCAAATGCTCTGCATTACTCCGTTCGCATGAAAGATCTTTGGCCCGGGTGCGGAATCCAACATACCACTGTATTATATCGAATAAATATACAAGACTGTAAATATGATATCTACATAATATTTAGAATTCATTGTATTTACAGCAAAAAATTTCATACGTACGTAATTCCAATTTGTAGAGTACGGGGAACGTTGTAAGCCATGATTCAGATAATAGATTTTTTATCAAAACCTTTGTGCTATGGTAGTCTTTTTAAAAAGTTTTCAACTCATATAACGACACTACCTTACGTATATCCATTGTTAGCAAACCTTTACTCCGGTCGGGTTTTTTTGTATGTCGTTTTTGAAATTTAACTCAAAATAGCTTAATTTATTTGAGTTGGATTATGCGAATTAGAATCGCTTACGTCATATCCGGTATTACAAGTAGTATGTATCAAAAAATTCTTACTTCGTAACATATAGTGCATAAATATTTGTTAGAGTTTAAGCTGCGTTGCAGTTAAAATTTCATGCTTAAATTTCAGCTACGATAAATAAACCTTCATTGACCTAGTTTAAAAATACCTAGCAGCTATAACATAAAGACTATTGGTGCTCATCGGACGACTATCGTAAATCGAGGCTGGTACACCTGGATTCAAGACCTGTATAATACGTAACTGAATATACATAACCGGATATTGATTAGAATAGTACATATATTTTAAATTTAATAGTTTACAGCAACATATTACATGCGTTTCTGTCCAGTCCCTCAGTGTTCCACCCCGACCTTTTTCTTTCTCTTACCCCTTCTAAATCACATTAAGGATGAGCACCCTGAAATTTACCAACTTCTTCCATTATCTCATTTGACCCCAGTCGTTCAGTTGGTGAGGTTAAATTTTATAATGCGCATGTTCAGTCATTTTGACGAAATTGGTCCCCACTTGTGTCCCACGTATAGATGGCTGTTCCCAGATAGCTATGCGGCTATGGTGCTCATTATACAGGAGTTGTACCTACCCTCCCTAGAAGTGGTATTGGACCCCCCTGAGTGTTTTTATCAGTTCAATCACCCAAACCAAGATGACCCTGATGATCCTCCTTCCATTCTATAGGTTCCCTCCCTCAGCAACATTATCAGGGTTTGGTGAGATATGATTTGGCAACCGTATTTCTATAAAAAGCCAATAATACCCTATGACGATGTTGCTGCACGCGGGTTCTGGTCGCGTTAAACCAGTTGCCACCATCGAACGAACATTGAACGTACGAAATATGAGTGATTGAATCCACGTCCGGGGTGGCTGTAATACTTCAAAAATAACGGTATTGCAGTGTGTCAATTTTCCAGTGCCCCACGTTTCACTCGGTTGACACCAAACGGATTCACAAATATTTATGCATTTCACATATTACTACTATGTATGATATTACATATTTGTGCTTGATATATAGTATTATTTCATACAATAATTATAGCAATTTATGTATTTTGAATTAAACTTATTAGGTTACTGATATTTTTACATCTCAAATTTCATCATCAACCACTAATACACAATATTCCAGCAACTCCACAGAGGGTGGGAATGTATCTGGTACGTTCATTCCCAGAGCCTCCTGCTCGCGTAGTACACCAATCTGTCGTTTCAGCTCACGAATTTGTTCTTCCTCACGCTTTCGCTTTGAGAAAAAATTTCGTATGGTATCCATATTGAATACCTAAAATCATGTACAAATCCTTTTCATGTGCAATTTTTTTTTGGTTTTTTATTATACAAATTCAACAACACATTTAAACACAAACATTAAATCCATTCGATTTTATTATCATCTTTAGTCATCTTCAAAGTTTTCGTAAATTCCCCCATAACGAACAGAACCATAGATTCGTTTAGAGTTTTCGCAAAGTCCATAATCAACCTAAGATTGCCATCCTTTACCTTTGAAATGTAGCTACCGCAGCTACTTGAATGATCTGGAGACACGTCCACTGCAAATATTCCAAACCCTCCAAACATGTCGATAGGAGAGAAGCCTAGATCACGGTTCCGGTAGTTTAGTCCATGTAACAGGTTTGCATAAACCTCAGGAGAGCTTTTTGTGTTGACAACAAGAGGTGTTTGTCCAGGTAAAGTTAGATTATTAACAAGCACTTGAAACTTTGACATCTCCGGAAGCTTTAAGTTGTAAATGTTCTTGCCCACGTTCCCATTGTAGGTGTCTTTTGACACCATCCACACAAATATCCTTCGAGGTAAATCATCCTCAAACACCGTATAGTCAAAGTTTTGGTTATCTTTTCCTAAACCAAATGTTCGCAACTCGTATGTAACACAAGGGTAAAGAGCTCCCTTCGATCGGTATATCTTATCGTAGTAATCCAAAGCACCACTTTTTAGCTTCAACAGGCTTGCTCTGAGTATCGGTTCGCTGATGATCATATTGCATTGAGCATTGTCCTTTGCTTGAATAATTTGTGTTAGAGCACTTCGAGAAAATTTCAAAGACACTTCCGTCTGTGGTGGTAAATATCCACCATTAAATATAACCGAAGTCACCACTGGTAAGTATAATGTACATTCATCACTGTTGAAAAAGTAGGCTTGTCTAGCTGTAGCGCCTTCATTGTCTTCAAAACTATCCATAGAATAAGCACTATCTTGAAACCAAAGAGCAGTACGAAGATGACAGTTTCGCTCTTCTCTTGAGTAATGTAAAAGGTTTAAGATATAGGTCATCCAAGGATAGTTTGCTTGGTTTGATGTTATAATTTCATTGTTGATTTTTACATCAACTTGACTAAATACTGCATAGCCAAATTGATTACAAGGCACAACTGCAAGGATTTGTCGTTTATTTCGTTTCTTTGGATCCGGCTTGTTGGCTGGTGCTTTGGGTGGTTGTGTCGCCGAATTGGTAATCAGTTTTACTTTGAATTTGAGAAACAACTGATTCATATCCACCAGGTAATCAGACTTTGGAATCTTAAATTCCAGCGGTGTCGCAGCATCCTCAATTTGTTGTCCGCTGACACTGGTAAACTCGACAAGCTGACAACTCTCAATTTCATGTTGTTGTTGAGGTTTTCGACTCCAGTCAAGATTACTGTTTTCCATATTAGAAAATTTTCTTGGATTTTAAATGTTTCAATTTCTTTTCATGTTTTTTAATCCTTCGTCTCACAACTTTTTTACGTTTTAACGTTTGTCGCTTAGGCTTAAAACTCTTTCGCTTAGGTTTCAGGGTCTTCCTTTTGGGTTTGTACCTTTGTCCTTGAAACACTGGGTTGATCTTCACACTAATAGACATTGTTTTAAATATTAACAGACTAAAATCCTTTTCATGTTTTTATAAACTTTAAATGTAAGTACAAAACTTTATCCGCAAACGAAGAAATCGCATTTCCTGCATTGTCTGTTATCTCAAAAACCAGGTCTGAAGTAAACTTGTTCTTCAATTTGGAGCAAGTCTCCACCTTTTGTCCTGTTAAAACACAAAGTGTTTCTGCAAAACCACAATTTAAAATTTTAGGTTCAATAAAATTTGCCTTTATCATGTAAGGCATTTTATTTTTATCTATGGATCCAAATAACTTGTAACCCATCACAAGGACGTAATCAGCTTCAATTGGTATAGGAAGCTGTACTGTCAAATCATTTAACTTTCTCACAACAATAATCTCCATTTAAGCTGTTTATAAATACCATTATAGCCTTTTCATGTAGTGCTGTTGTTTTTTCTCTTTATTTCAAAAAATTATTTTACATATATCGTTTACAATATCATACATATCACCAAGAGACTTTACACCTGTTATTACAATTTTCCCTGTTCTAAAGACGGACAATGTCCCACTCTTATGTCTAAAACTCAAACTTGGAAATAATTCCGGTAGGTATGTTATAGTGTAATCGCCTCTCAGCTTTTCATACAAAATATTTAAATCAATAGCAGCATTACATTTACACACACCGGTTACTGAACAAATTTCAAATTCAAATTCATCAGTCCAGTATCCAAAGTTTTTCAAAATTTTCTTAAAATTCTTCGCATCCGAACGCAAGTCATCCATTGATTTGTATCCCAGAAACAATAGTTTGCCATTTGGCCATACCATCACACTTCCGCTTGACAACTTTAAAGTTCCAGCACGAAAACGTCGTGGATTGTATCGTAATCGCCGTAGAACACTGTTGAGTTGTAGCAAGTTAATGTTATTACTGGTTGTAGTCTTTACCACTAAGTTGGTTATTTTGAAGTCCATAGCGAACTGACATCCAAAGACGACCGTACCAGTTGTCTTTAGTCCAAAGACTGATATCGTTGACGTTTGCGTCTTCTATATATAGCCCAATCCCGTTACCAAATTTGCTTGCCTCTGCAATCACAGCATTTTTTGTAGACATCAACAGGTCGTAGGTGGGGTTATGTTGATTGGCTTTAGCCTCCATTGCTTTAAGTACGACGTCATACTTGACCTTGTCCCATTCTGGTTGGTCGAAAAATTTTAAATTTTCCCCAATACTTATTATCTTCTTGGGAGAGCGTTCCATCAATATTTCATATCTTGCTTCATAGCAGTTGAAGTAATTCGCCTTTTCCGATTCATAATATTGCTGAATACTACTATACGTCATATCGTCCACCTTGAAGTCAGCGACATGTACGCTGCTCAACGGACAATAGCCTGTAGCAAATAGCGCCAAGGCTCGACCGTCTTTCGATTCACAAATCTTAAACGTAGTTGATGTTGACATATTGATCAATATAAACGTTTCCACTCGATACTTTTCTTTTCATGTACTTCCTTGCCTCTCCCTAGAGCCCCATTCGGTACTCCCTGCATATACTCTGTTCGAAATTGGTCAATGTCTATTGGACGAGGAGCTGAAAATTTTCCGCTATCAGTTACCAAATACCTTAATATGTCATACAGGGTTGATCCTACAGATCCGTCAGAATACTCAACACGATTGTTTGCATCTTGCTTTATGGGTTTCAAATGACTGGAAAGGAGTTTGACCTTGGACTGTAGGCGCTTGGAAAATAGACTTGAAATATCTTCCTTTGGCTTGTCCTCAAGTGTATCTACGCTTACTTTCACTGGTTCTCCATTAGTTTGAGTTTGTTTCTCTAACCAGCTGGGAGACACTAGGAGGTATCGTTTGGCCATACTGCAATCAATGTTTTTAAAAGATCCATTGTAACATGTTGTCTTTTCATGTTATCAGACAACTTCAGAGATGATAGTTTGTAAATTGTAGAACGTTGCTTGCGTAGCAGCTTAATCTGCTGCTCAGTAAGAGGAATGTTTCCATATAAAATGTTATAACAAATTTCACTCAAAGACTTGATTATCGATACGGGGGCAGACTTCATAAAACTTTTAACACATTTCTTGTCAGTTTTCACCAAGGCACAGGCAAGAGATATTGTTGCTGAATGACGTTCCATATCTTTTATAGATATCAAGATAACGTGTCTTTTCATGTAGGTTTGTATACTGCAGTTTGATCAAAAATATTTTCCCTAACACGTAAATCCTCAGGTGTATTAGGTTTCAGATCGATCATCAGATAGCTGTATGGCTTCCCATTGGTTGCCATTTCAAACGCTGTAGATAAAAAGTTGGGCTTATGAGGCCACATTTGTCTTCCTAATGTTGCAATCATTGATTTCGAACGTGGGTTTGGAAATAGAAATAAGTACTGAGCGTTTCTGGAAATTTCTGTCATGTACTTTCCAGAATGATAAAAGTTTTGCACTATAAATATAGTACTAATATTTGCATGTCGCATTCGGGTAAACATATTTGCCAATGTTTTGTCGTTTGAGTATTCCATCAAATCATCGAGAATGTAGAGTGTTTGTCCTTCATTCCTTTCAACAAAGGTCGGGAATCCTTCTTCAAACGTTAAATTATCCATTTCCTCTGACAATTGATGATACATAGATTGCATCATTCCATAACACCAAACAACTTTTTCAAATTGCTTATCAAATAGATTTTTACGCAACAGTTGAGCCACAAGATGAGTTTTCCCTACTCCTGTTGCGCCTGACACAATACAGGTAAACGGTACTTCTAACGGTATTGACTCCATTTTTAAAATTGATAAGTGGGTCATACTCTTTTCATGTCTTGTTCACCCACCCAGCTGTTGAATTTTTCAGGATATCCAAGCCATTTTACTAAATATTGACGAGTACCATCTTTCATTCTACGTTTTCGCAATATTTTCTCAATCTTAAATGTATCTCCTACACGTACCTTTTGAAGTTCCTGCTCGTACCATGTTCCCAAGATATCTTCTTTTCCGTAATCACTAATTTTATAACGCGGTGGATCTGAAGTTATTCGTCTTGTAATATAAAATACTTCTTGAGACCATTGGGGTTTGTACCCCTTATCGAAGATAAATTGAGCACTTGCAACTCTTACAGCATCGTTGAGCTTAAACTTGTATAAAATGTTTCTATGTCCTCGTGGAGGGTACAAAATCTTTAAAATATCCGATTCATTTTCAACAGTTACATCTACCGGACGGAAACCATAACGATTCTTTGTATGGTTGTAGTTATCAACAATGTCTTGTAAAATGTCGATATATCGATAGGTATTGTGTTTGGTAAGGTATCGGTATATTTTGGATTTCAAAGTACGGATACACCTCTCTGCAACTGCAGCCTTGGTTTCGACATTCTGAGCAGTGTAGCAAATTATTCCATACTGTTGACAAAGGTTTCTGAAGGTGATATTTGTAAATTCAGTTCCACGATCGGAGAAAATATGATTTGGACAGGTAATGTGAAACATGGTTTCCAATGCTTCACAAACTAATTTTGAGTTTTTAGACTTTAAGGGGGCAACTCTGACAAATTTAGACAGCACATCTATAAGCACTAGTAGATATTTGTTGCCATCATTATACCTAGACAATCGAGTCATATCTGCAAGATCAGCTTGCCATAAATCATTGAGACCCTTTGTTATTGTTTTAACCCTTCGAAACCTCTTCCGTTTGGGTTTATGAAGTGTATATGTATCCTGACCTTGTAGCCACTCTTTAACTTGCTGCTTGGAATAACCATATTTTTCAGCATGTTGCAATAGTTTGTTTATCCCTGAAAACGCGGCAGGGCTTTTCAAGTTGTAATATAAATCTTCCAGCTTCATGATTAATATATACAAGATGCTATTATCTTTTCATGTTTATTGGGTAACTGGTTACAATCTTATCTTTATAAATATCATACACAATCCTCACTGTACGCGTTAACATACCACAGGGCATTACCACACCAACAATATCATCAAATTGTTTCTCCATTATATATTCATTGTTTCCAATATAGTTTATATAATCAAATTCAGTTAAACATTTTTCAATCACCCATTGTCTCGATTCTTCTGTCACAACAAACCACGACGTACTGCTGTTTTCATACTCCAAATGTTTCGTTTGCGCGTGATAGGAATAGGTCAGCATTTCTAATGTTTACTCTAAACAGTCGTTTTTCAAAGACCCGTTGCAGATTGAAGGTTGACAATTTCGCGACGAAGGAGTATTCCAGATTGCAATTTGTTAAATAAAATCCCTTGTATGTATCGTCTGTTTGAATCAGCACGAGGAGATTCTTATACGGTACCACAAACCTTCGAAATAGATGTTCAGATATATCAAACAGATAGACGACTTTTTCACTCCACAGTTTGATGGAACGAGGAGGGTGAAGTATTATCTCAAATTGTAGATTATCGTTTGCTCGATTGACCCAATGAATGTTGTAACCCCGAGCTGGAAACCAAGATTCAATTCGAGGTTTTGTCCAATCTTCGAAACATAAAGGTCCTTTGAGTGATATACCTTCAACACAAGCCTTCTTTTCATGTTTGTTAACCAGAAAACCAGTCTCTATTGCAATTGTTGTAAGCAGGGTAACGATTATTGGAATGATCTTTTTCAAATCAATTCTTTTACCACAGAAATTTTGCTTCTTCTGATATATTTCCGGTTCTTGCTCCACAAATTCAGAAAACGAAACAGATTTGTTAGCCATATTACCTTGTAAAATATAGTATGTGCATCCTTTTCATGTATTTCATGCTAATTTTTTAAATTTTATTATAAATAGAACAAAATACATATATAAATACAAAGTATAAATATCAATCAGAACAATCCATAATATCACAATGTCCGTATGGAATAGAAGTTATCCCATCTAGTAAAATATACCGCTTATCGTCATAAGCGCTCAAACTAATCTTATTCTGCTCAACCGTATACAGTTGATGTTTATTGTTTGAAATCTTTTTCATTAAATGTCTAAGTCTAGTGGTGTTTCTAAGAGTCTGGATGTAATCATCCATATGTATAGCTTTTTTGAGGGTTTGTTTTTTGACACCCTTTGCTCTCTTTTTTTCAACACCTCCGCATTTTAACGAGTACATTTTTGGTTTCAATCCGCAAAACTCCTCAATAGGAATCCCAGCAGTCTCATCTTTCATTTTACCCAAAACCTTTTTGTTTTTGGTAGAGTATAGGAAGTGATCGGGTGAATAGTCACTGGTGTCAAAGTATTCTATATCTTCCTTCATGTCACCGTAGACATCCTCCGCGTATATGTCATAGCAGAGACTGTCGGTATCGGTAAACAGCAGATGACAATCATATCTGCTCTTGATATATTTGTAGTGGAATTCGTACATTAACATTTTGGAAAGCTCAAGAACTGTAAACCCCACGTAAATTGGTTTGCATAAACAAACACTTGGTTTCTTCATTGAAACCGCCACTAAATTTTCATCAAAGATTGTACTGCCACTGTAACGAGGGTTCGATACCAACTTCTGAAACTTTTTCGGGAAATTTATAAGTTTAATGTCCTTATAAGCTCGTACATTTTCCATAGTCTTTCCAAAGACAGCATTATTTTGCAGTTTAAATAAATCCTTTTCAAAATCACTCTTTGCCCCTTTGCGTTTTTCGGTATTAAACAAAATATAGGGTTTCATCCAATCTCGCTGGTTAAACTGAATTGCCCTATGGATTTTAGTTACCTTGAGACCCAATTCGGTATACAGTTTCAGATTCCTAGCATGTACGATATATTTAGCCTTGTTGTTCAAATTAGGAACAAGTTTTCTAACTGGGGTATATTTCATTCGGAAATCCTCCTTTACCTGGAGGCAATAGGGAGACAACATTGAGTCTTCAATTTTCATAGACTCAGGAGCAAGAGGGTAATCACTGTGTAAGGTGTGTAAATAATCTGGGTATTCCAGATCAACTTCAAGCACATAACCAATATCCTCATCGTTTTCCCAATTTATCTTTGACAGATGACTCTCTTCAACCCATTTAAATCCATCTACAGGTAACTTCTGAACCATAGTCCATCCATATAAATTATTCGCATCCAAGTACATTATATAGTTTGACTCCTTAGTTGGATCATAATTTTCAAGATACTTGTTGTTGGCTTTGGCATATCGGTGTGAAATCATTGAAATACCTCCTCGTATGCCATGTTCAAAAAACATGTACATATTAGAGTCTTTCAACAATTGTAACCGCACGCCTGTCAACTTTAAACAAGCATCCCATCCAAAACTTGGGAGTGTTATATAATGTACCGGGTCCAACTTATAATTATCAATAGCAAAATTTCTAAAACTTTCAAATACATCACATAATAATAAAACATCAGTTTTTACATAGAGATCATGGTATTGTCCCATGTTCTCTAAATTTAGTTCATTCCATACTTTTTAGCATGTTTATAATCATCTTCAGTTATATTTTGATCATTCAGTTTATTATAGAACGCATCCATAGAAGGCAGCTGCGTATCATCAAAGCGTTCCCAAGAGTCCATATAATCATAGGGGTACAGCCCCTTTCGTAATAATAGTTCTGTATTGTCAGCAAACTCCTCCGTTATTGCCGGAAATTTACCATCCTTCTTTAATTTGTCCACCAACGCTTGAAGCGAAGACGATAGGAATTGAAAACTGTTTTAAATTTGAGAGACCAAGTATATTTTTTAGGCTTTGGACTCTCTTCCGCTTCTGAGATATCTTCGCCTGCAACGTTATCCAAAAGTTCGTTATCCTCCATATCGCTATCTTCACCCTCACCTAGCTGATCGAGAGATAGCACATCAGACAGTTCATCTTCATCAATTTCTAGATGAGGTTGAATGTTTGGTTGCATTGAGTCGTGTATAGCAAAGAGATGAGCGAGGTATCCATTGGGGTCATATGTGGCAGATCGTTGTTGCTGTTCCATAATTTGATGTTGAAGTTTTATGCTAAAGGACAGATAATCCTCAGCACCTTTGGGTATACAATCGAGCTCCATTTTGAGTTGATTGGTTAATTTACCAATCTCTTGCATGATGAGATGACCATCATACTTTCGCAAGTTGTGGAAAAATATATTGACATCCCGGTTTATCTTGTAGCTAATGTTGCATTCATTGTGGACTGCACCGCGGAATCGACCACAAAGATGACAGTGGTCTCTGACACGATCGTACAGCAGTTGTTTACCACAAATGAAGCAGTCTTTCGCGTAGTTGTACTGAAACCAATCGTCTTTAGTCATTTGCAACGATATTGGGTTATTGACGCGTTCTTGGTACTTATTACCCAATTCAATTACATTGAGTAAAAAGTTTTTGACGCAGTCTTTACCGCGATATACAACCGGTTTACCCATTTCCTTTGTATCTTCTCCACAACATTGCAAACTGTCAATCAAACCATAGCCACACACTTGATGTTTTTGATAAGCTTCGGTGTATGAAGTTGATGGACATGGTTGACAAGAATCGATGGGGAGAAGTAGCGTTTCGAAATCAGCATAGATGGTGTACGGAGCACGAAGGATCTTGTGTGTATTTCGAAATTGAAGCATATCGTCTTTGGGGAACGTTATTCGAGTATATTCGTTGTTCTTACACATTTCTGTATGGAGATCCAACTTTGATTGCGAATATTGAGGAAGTAGACATCGTTGACAAAAGTATTTCTTTCCACCATGTTTTTTCTGAGTATATAACAATCGATCCAAATCCTTGATCCAGCAATAATGTCCTTTGTATAGAAGTAGATTAACAACTCGTTCATAGGTTCCCTCGTATATACGAAGAGGAACTAGTTTGCCGTCGTCGCACGATATCACGCTGACACCAATGTTATTAAGCTTCTCAAACTTGCTGATGTCGCTAACTTGAACCGGGAAGTTGATACCGTCGAATTTTAGATTATCGCAATAAGGTTCATATTTGGTTTGACGAGTAGGGTGTTCATTGATTGGAACCGGGTACAGAGCTGACAATATTGCCCATTGGAAACATCTATTATCAGTGTTTTGAACATTGATTATCGCCTTTTTCGACTGAACTGTTTTTGGGAGAGGCTTGTACGTTGCCCCTCTTAGTCCAACGTATCGAGCCAGATGTAAATCCAAATGTTCCACTTGTTTGACTATCCAGCCAGATCCACGTTGCACAAACGTGTCAATGTTCTTTAAAATATCGTCGAAAATCATTGATGTATGTTGATTGACGGTTGAAAAATTGAGTATCCGTTGTAATTTGCCAGAGAAGGTTGCGCTGATTGTCGTATCAGTATCCATATCCTTCTCGAACGTAACCTTCATTCCTACATACGCCTTGAGTCCATTCCATGTAGAAAGTCGTTCTTTGATTGCATCCTCCAGCTGTCGTCTGCTATGATTAAGGAAAACAGCAGGGTCCACTACAGGACGACGTGATGTAATTTGATAACTTTCTAAAAAACCACGAAGTGGTCTTGAAAGCAACGAGAGCATAAAACCAAGCAGTTCAGAAATGAGCGCCATATCAAACTGATTGAAATTTTTGAAATTACACAGCCTTTTATACCCTTTTCATGTATTCTCTGCTGACGCTGATTGGTTGAATTTTTGGAATTGCGCCAATGGAAGCTTCTAGAACATACCAAAATGATGAGTCATTAATTATAATGAATGCCTGTGTGGAGGGGACCACCATATGTATGTATTACGTATACATGTGTATGTATATATTATTTATTGCGTGGGCGGAGGGGGACTATTATTATATGTATTACGTGTATATGTGTATGTATATATTATATAATGCGTGGGCGTAGGGGAGCATTTGTATGTATGTATATATGCATATATTATATAATGCGTGGACGGAGGGGAGCATGTATTAGGTATATATTATAATGCGGGCGGAGGGGGACAATGTATTACGTATACATGTATTTAGGGTCATTAATCATATTTGACAGGTCACGTGACCCAGGGCAAATATTTCCCCTGACAGGTCATTAATCAAGTGGCCCAGAACCACCATTTTTCCTACTACTAATCTGAATAGTGTGGAAATATTTTGTATAGATTCAAGTTAGTGGACTGTTAAATGTTGAGTTTATATTATCAGGCTTCTCCGTCTCATATGGATCTATTTTAGCTTTTTGAACAGGTAATTTTGAACGCGTTCGAGTATTTAAAGCGAACCACACATGGATAAAAAATTTGAATATGGCTCTAGCGAAACTTTGATTGTGCGGACAAGCTGACCTCGTGTAGACCTAAAAATTGTCATTTTTTGAAACCTGCACTGTGTTTCAGCTAGAAAACAATTTATCGCGACATTGCTCACATCATTATTAGATTACAATTTGAAGCATCTTATCATCTCAACCATGATATCAGGATAAACATATTCTTAGTTAACGAAAATTCGTTTACAGCGAAAATGTTTCTCCACAAGTTCTGTTTCTAAAATCGCAAGTCAACAGTGGCGACAGGCGACTTACGCTCAGTTAGCGATGAAACTTAAAGTGCCTACAAGTAACATCGACAAGTCAGTTTCAAAGACTAATGACAGTTATGATATCAGTCGGAAAAGCCACAATTCACGAGAGGATCAGATTCAAAATGAATGCGATAAAAGGTAGCTGATATATATTAATTAATATATATATGTATGTATGTATATGATATATATTAACAAATTTATTGGTATCAGCATTTTGCTGTTGCTAAGTCAAGCTTTAAAAATTTCCCAAATAAACTGGATAGTAGTATTTCGTGAATTGGATGCTGGAGATCAGAGTTGAAATATAAATGCGTACACGACAACAACTAGATGATAATCATCATTTTTTGCTTCAGAAAATAAACGCAGGTCGTAATTTTTTCTGCGCTTTGGAGACTGCCAAACAACAAGTCATTCGTTCAAACTAAAAAGAAACCCAAATTCAAGAATTCATTGAAACACTCTTTTGTATCTCGAATAAATGAGGCATAAAATTCTCTTCAACAGCTGACGGCAAGGCAGGTACAAGACCGACAGCTAGTAAATGCCGTCAAGCAAAAATGATTAGAGCCGTGCTAAACAAAATTGATCTAACATACTATTTTCACTACGACGGAAATTTAAATTTGTGGCAAGTTGTTTCAGCTCCCTTACTAATCCTACGTTCATTGCTACTGTTCATGTTTATTAAATGCTTTGCGCCTTAACACTTGTACTTTAATATGTATTCATTAATTTAAATATTTTGTAACATGCGCTGTTTGTCTGAACACACTTTCAGTTGAGCTGTTAAGTTGGTTGGTGTCATCTAAAGCTCTAGGTCATACAAAACCCTAGTTTTTGCACGATGGCGTTCTGAAACCTGACATTGGCTTAAGAATAGGTTCTTTTCGTTGTCCGTCCGAGCCCGAATTTGCTCAAAACTGGTCAGATTCTGGAAATTTTGGTATTTTTGTAATCCTAGAGACTTTCCCTGGTCATTTCAACCAAAAACCGAATTTTTAAAATTTTCGATTTTTTCGATTTTATCGGATCCCAAGGGCCCCTTTGGAACCCAAAAAATGTTTTTCTTAAAAATTGGTTTTCACCTACCATTGGCGCGGCTTGACGAGCTGAGGCCATAGTGTTATTTTTAACGAGATCCAATAACCGTATCCTAAATTATGGCCAAAACTGGCCATTTGCTGAGCCTCTCAGCTTCCGATAGCTTTTGGCCATAACATTCTGGGCACCGGATCCCTGTTAAAAATACACCATTCGATTCATCTCGTCAATCCGCGTTGAATGGTGGTAAAATCCAATTTTTAAGAATTTTTTTTGGGTTCTTGAAGGGATC
The DNA here is from genome assembly GCA_030248225.1 of Trileptium ribeirensis. Classification (NCBI taxonomy): domain Eukaryota; kingdom Metazoa; phylum Nematoda; class Enoplea; order Enoplida; family Thoracostomopsidae; genus Trileptium; species Trileptium ribeirensis. The sequence goes on from JASANE010029770.1 coordinate 17,972, forward strand.
CTTGGTACCCGAAAAAATCTGAAATTATAAAAATTCGATTTTTTAGTTGAAATTTTTAGGATAGGTCTCGAGAATCTTAAAAATACCATAATTTCCAGAATCTGACCATTTTTGGATAAACGCGGGGTGGGGGATAATGGAAACGAACTAAAGAATGAGCCCAATATCAGAAACAAGGGAGTATAGGCCAAAACAGAAAACGCCCGGGACATCTAACACATGCATTGCTTTAGCATTAAAGCATATAAAAGTGTAATACACTTCCGCCTTAAAATCTATTGATATTATATATTATGTACTGAATTCTGATTTCATGGTTTACAAGTTAGAAAGTAAAATTCGAATTCATTTTGGCGGGTTTGACAACTTTGTATCTATACGAGGCTTTCACTGAGTATATATTTCCGATAATCCAAATAATAGTGTCACTTAAACATGATTAACAGAATCTGTTTAATCTCAAACTTTATTTTTAGATAATACCATAGAGCACATATATAAGTTCTTTTGTGATTTTCAATAATTACATTTTCATATAAGCTTTAGATAATACCATAGAGCACATAAGTTCTTTTGTGATTTTCAATAATTACATTTTCATATAAGCTAGATTTTATAGAATGACGTTTTGTGCATCTATTTCATTGTCTAATAATAAGAAGCCATTAAACCCCAAGCTGTGAGCTATATTGGAATTTTTAAAAATACCTTAGCGCCGTTCGATAATTGTCCTTTAAAAGTTGTATTAAAATGACGTCGTTTAGGGCGTAAAAGTTTTAGTACTAGCACGATATCGATGTAATAGATGATTCTATCTTTGGGTTTATAGTAAATACATAATGGCGCCAATCAATGCGGGCATGTTGCAGATAATTTCAGTCACGTTTTGATAGCATTTTATGGGTGATAAAATGGTGCTGTTTGAGCAAAAAGATATATTTTATTGTAGCGGTTCCGAGCAGAGCTTTCTCGCAAATTACAAATTACAGTTTCTGTGAGCAATAATTCTGACTTGTTTTCTATGTTATACACGAAAGAATTATGATTTTTTAACATTTTCGTACTTTGCAATGAAATTCTGGTTTTTGCAGGTGCAACCCCAGAGTTCGAATTATTTCACCGTTTTGATTCGAAAGCAATATTTTAAATCTACTGAACAGTAAATTTGATTCATTGAGATGTTCCTAAAGGTATTTATGAATTTTTATCGTGTTAGAAATTTCGACATTGATTTGACTAACACGTTTCAATCTACTGGAGTGAGCGGATCATAAAAATTCATTTTTGAGCCTGACGTCAAGATGTGACATTGTTTTCCTGTTTCCTTGGGCTGTGTAATGTGTGATGTCTGGAAGCGGCTGTACTAATTCTTTCATGCCTACTATGCCAATTGCCATCAACACATGGTCCAACGCGTTGTGAAAATCAAGTATGTTACGTTGCGTGCGTTGGCACGCGCCTTCTTTTGCGCTCCCTTTGCGAATTTCCTTAAGGAACCAGGCAACCGCTCCTAGATAGCTCAGCGGTTTTTTGTACGCTGTTCTCAGGTCTGTCATTGGGGTTCGATCCGCGGCGCCGGCTTGAGTTCGTTACATTAAGTAACCTGAGAGGCGTATAACGTCAGGAAAATGAACAGCTTTAGAGCGGGGTTCGGGGAGCGATAGCACCCGACTTATGATTAGGCGTAGTGTATTCTCATATAAGGACCTTAGCTTAGTCTAAGGCTAAGTCCTAGGGTTAGCATATCGATAACGGCATGGCCTGAATTTTATTTACGCCTCGTGGTTACTTTGAAAGGCCCTTTCATAAACCCATTTTGACGCTACCTTGCAATATAAAAATGGCAATAGCATCACTTCGTATGCACCTACATAGAGAATAAATGTCTCTGAAAAATGTTATGAAACCACTACTATAGCTCGAGCGGTGACAGAGATATTGCCGTTTCCATTTATTTACGATTCCATCGCTTCATTCAAAAACCCATTTTGACCCATACTGCAGCTGCATAGAGGATGAATTGCTCTACAAAACAAGTCCTATATCACTATTATAGAGATAAAGCCATTTCTATCAAGTCTTACGGGTTATTTTATAACTAATGTTTACTATAGCTTAAAACATACGTAACCCCAATAATAAAGGGTCATATGCAGTACATAGAGTTTCACTTGCTCCACAAAATGAGTCTAATATCACCAATAGGTCTGTGTCGGTTATCTTCATCTGGCCGTATTCGTATTGTTCGGGTCTCATGTGTCGTTTTGAAACGCTTGGGGGCCCTAATCCTCGACCCAGAATTACCATTGGGCAAAAGGTCTACGCATAGTTTCATTGAGCTTAGTTGCACAACAAAATGGACCTGATTTATCTAAAATATCTGCACCGGTTACTGAGATGCAGTCGTGAATTTGTCTTGTCGGACTCCTCTTTACTCCGACTCGAGAAAATGTGACACTCTTAAATGGCCGCAAGGAGTTGGAGTCCGTTTTTGCCTTTAGCTAAAGGGCACAATTAGAGATTTTCAGCTTACGCATGAGCTTTAGCGCGAGTCAATCCGCATATCCGAAGTTGAGTTATGCGTGTAACCGTCACTCCAAAACAACGCAGAAATTAACACCGCCATAACTCTCACCAGAGAGAATTCTTCGATACGCTCCTTACACCTACCACTCTGAATTCTAATACCATATTATTTTCACACCTGTATAAACAGCCAACAATTGTACAACTTGCTGTAACATCTCTAGTTTAACAAAAACATCACTCAAACTATTGTTAGAAATGTCATCCGTAGCTTATTTTGTACAGCAGACATTGCCTGTTACCGTTAACGACTAACTAACAAGCATACCATTCGATGCAAAAAGGAGCTAGCGTAATAATGGGTTAGCGTTTATCAAAAGACTAAGGTAAAACGTAATCGTTGTAAATCAGCCTTGGTGTTTAATTTTTTCGGTTATGAATATACTTGTATCAATTATCTTCATGGTTTTACGTTGTTGTTATTTCGTTTAGTATAACAACAACGGAATTAGCCAAAGGATATTCGGATGTATCTATTTCGCATGAGATCGATTCAGACTGTGCATATGGTAAGTGTCCATTGTCAAAACCAAATTTACGAAAGTGCTTTCTTCAGATGCAATCATTAATTTTGTGACACTACATGGGTTGAAATTTAGAAATTTTTGAAAAAACAATCGCATATAAATGTAACAATAGTTATACAAAGTTTCAGGAAATATTTAAGTAGATTTCTAAGAAATTCAATTTTTATATATTGAGAAATACATGAACCTTAACTAATATTCTTGTTTTTAAATTTTTTAATTTTTGAAAGGTATAAAAATTATTTGAAAGGTATTAAAGTGCTCCAAAGCTGATTAGTGTAATTATTACCATTCATGCTAATCTAGGGTAGTTATATTATCTCTCCGTGAGGCGTGGAACCCACTACTCCCTCACCCGGTGCGAAGCGACGATATTATATTCCATTTGGCAGGTGGTCCGACTCACCTCCAGATGACCGGCTGACACCCCCTGGGATTGCGGAACGCAAACATGCACGATTATTACATACATAATAAATAACAACCTGTATAATATACAGAATGTATGTATATATAACTGTATATTGTTACATATATGACTAGTACCTCGGAAGCGAGGGTGAAATGGAGCGATCGTGGCCTCATGTATAAGTTGTTATGTGCAATCGCCAGTAACATGCTTAGTATTTGATGCATAAACCACCCTAAAATTTCTGGAACCCTAAAGCCATTGAAAACTGTAAAAACTCATCTATCCTAAATCCATCGAAAACAATTGCAAACGTAGGAAATATTCGTATTTTGTCTGGATAAGCAAATCATCTTAACCAGCGTGCTGAAAAGCTTATATACAGATCACTCTTGAAGCCTATATACAATGAATAACCAAACTACTAAAGACCGATTATATTTTTAAATAAGTTTCGTTGACATTAAACACATATAAAACCTCTGAAGCGGCATGAAATATTTGCACTGGTGTCCAGATAATGAAACCATTATATTCAGCGTACCCAGAAACCCCCTATAATATAGAATCTCGCTCATGCCACGTATGTAATACATAAACCAAATTACTCAGCACAGACTATATTCTGGAAATCGGGTTTATTGACCCTAAACCACTAGAAACCTTTGAAAAGCCATGAAGTTTTCGTGCTGCACTCTATGTTATCAAACCATCATATTCTTGTATCCAAAACCCTATAATGGACAGTTTTTGATGCCCTGCGTACAATACACAACCAAAAAATGAAAACAGTACATTCTGGAAATCAGGTTAGCCGTCCCTAAAACTATCAAGATCCCATGAAATGGTATAGTATAGTCAAGTTGCACTCTCCAGATAACAAAAAGTCATATTCATCGTGCTTTATAATACGATATACACTTGTTATAATGTAAAAACACAGTGGAAACATGCTCTGACTGCATGATATACCAATACTTCAAGTTAGAAAAGCGACATGTTCAGAAGCACATTCATGTAATAGTATATCGCAGATCTTTTAAGTTTTGAAAACAGCACATGCCACCACACGTCAGTATGTATGCATATCTCCAACACTTACTCAATGTTAACCATAACCTTCAAAAATAAATTCCCACTGCTTCATCATCAGATGCCCGTGAAACTCTAAAAAAATTTTCAGATATATTGCTGTTTTTGCGACGTAAAACCTATAAGTTGAAACTCACTCTAGGATCTCTGAATATAGAGTGTTAAAGACGAATCTCGGTATACGTTGACCCGACTGCCTGAATGGTTTAGTGCACCAGGTTCAGTACAGGCACTTCACAAACTGTAACAATCATCATGATTTACCCGAATGACCTCGTTGTGTCTCTAAGACTTGGGCTGTAATCTTCTGGGATGGACTGTGGACGTGTATACCACACTTTTTGAGGCAGTCTTTTTTGGGAAATATCTATCACGAGAACTTTATTCGTATCTGGCCAGGCATTATATCTATCATTTCTTAGTGACATTCAGTGCGGAAGACCAATATGGGCAGATAGCAGGGCATCTTTGTTCAATGTTATATTGTAATGTCTGTGTTTCCATATTAACGGTCGCTCATATTTATTTTAGGTAGTTTGAAGGAAGCAACGTCTTATACTAGTTCTAAATCTAACTGCACACAACATAGCTCGTTATTAACGCAAGGCACATGGCTTACGGTTCCGTTTATCGATGATGAAAACGAAGAGTTCGAAAATGACAGTGGTAATATTGTATATATATTTTGCATTTTAGTTCCAGATAGTATGTTTACAAAAAAATCTGTTGTGCAAAGAAGCATACGTCAGATAGTTTTTTAAACCTAAAGTTAAAATCTAAAGTTAAAGCCTAAAAGTTTAAGTCGATGTCTCATAGAAAGCCAACGTTTTTATTCTGAGCTCAGAATTAAACAATAATTTTTTGTGCTATGGTACTCCTGTCAAGTTCTCTTTTGTCTTTTCTACGATCTCCCAGCCCAAACTGCTCAATTTTGAAGATACAGAAGAAATTTTAGCGCCATTCGACTCAGCTCGAACAGGCAGATCAGAAAATTTTAATGTCGGTCATATTTATGACTAAACTTTTGTACCTTTTTGGTTCCCAATGGCTAAAAAGATTTATTGAAATTTATGTAAAATTCTAAGGCTATGGCTGAAAGTTTTAGTCTAAGCCCATGTAGTTAATATGTGAACCGTTTGAGCTGATTTTATCCATATATGGGCTACCTCTAAAGTCCCAGGGTGATATCTGGTGCTTCGGGCGGAAGACCAGCTGGTCCGCGGGGGAGCTTGCCAGGGTAACCTGCCGGTCGGGTGGGGTCGTGAGGGGGATCAGCGAGTCGGCGGGGCGAAGGTTGTCAGTTGTAATGAATTGAGTTTTGCACACCAAATTGCTCATATTCTTCCCATTTTTTCAAAACTTTTCAAATTTGCGCGCCTTTGGCGAGGGGAAAGGTGGGGTGGGAGTGCGGAGCTTCAGGAGTATCGGGCTACTACCTCCCAGGGTGGATTGACGTTGCCCTCGGGGACGGGGATCCGAGCCTCAGGGGGTTAATCTACTGTCAGCTATGTGCATGTATGATTTTACACCATTCAACTCAGGTCGTGAATGCGGTTCGAATCATATATATATAATTATAGATTTATCGAGAAAATTTTTTGTACCAATGGGAACATAAAAAAATCGAAAAAATTGTGTTAATTATGGCAGAAATGCGGATTTTTGAATAAATGGTATCAGAATATATTCAGAATAGATCTATTCTGACTGAGGGCTTCTAAGAAATATACATAACCCATCACCTTATGATTTTTAAATGTTTTCCACCTTTAGTCTATTAAGCTACCGGTTAAACATTTTCGAAGTAACTTACGGGTGTGATAGCTTACAAAAAATATATTATATTTTAATAGATTTTTTGTAGAAGGGAGAAAACGTTTTTCTGCATAATCAGCACAAAAATATTACAATTCGTTTTGCCAAACATATATACTGTTCAGTCGTAGCAGAAATAAGAATTTTGTTCCCCAAGCTTTACGAGTCCAACAACTGTCATGCAGAACTTGAAACTCTACACTCATTCCCGCGTCTACTAAATACATATTGTGTATCGTCAGGATCATTTCGGCCTAATAAGGCTATTGCTTTTGAGTTACACATTATGCATCGAATGTTGAGTCAAGCTCCTGTTTAAGACATCTGAAATGCCATATCTCAAAGGTACAAAAACAGCATGAACTTTGGCTGACACGGAATCCTAACATTGACAAGATCATAACACGTTACACCGAATTCATTCCCTCGATGCAATAGACGGGCGTAGCCAGATCCTCTGCACGGAAGGACACTGAATAAGCTACGGGGCACAGCTTAAACGCACATTGTTTAAGCTTACGCTTTCAGCTTATATTCACATAAGCCTTAACATTTACTTTTCTGTTATATTTCAAAATGCTGCACGCCCTCCCCTCCACATGTCCATCTTGGCTTTAGCTCTGATGCAAGAGCCCTACATTTTCTGCTGTTGGATTGTATGCGTAAACACAGGAAAGCTACGGAGATGATAAATAATTTTACTACGACGGTCCGAAAATTACCTTAGTTCTGAGGTTTCGGTTGTTCATTATCGAAACAAAAATCCACACTTTGTACCTTCGCTGAATAATATGTATAGCCAAATAAAATGGTCCATTTTTGTAATCATGTATTGCTACCGTTGTAAGAGTATTTGTATTAGCACCTGAGCGATGCAATATATGCGTTGAATCTTCTCGTGCATTAAACTCAGCTCAGAACGAACCATCCGTGTCTAGTATTTAATTAAAATAATCACGAAAGAAATACCGAAAGTGTCGAGATTGTGCGGTATCTTTCAATACTGCAGAAAAAAACTGGGAATCAGTGGATTTTAACGTACCGAATGTTGCTATGGATTGCAATCAATACAATTTTAATGTATCAAATCTTGAATTAGTTAGATAGATTTATTAGATTTAGTCGAATCTGTAGAGTAATCTATCGGACCTGTACAGATATCATGACGCTTATTATTAGATTAGTAACGAGGATTAATGCGGCGTTACCTCTTTCTACGAAAGAAATACTGTCTGAAATTCTGTGACGCAGTAGAAATATTGATGAAGTAACTTGTTGCATCCGATTGTCTGATAGAGATATATTTTTGTATTAGGTATTGTGGTATCCTGATTTTGGATTAAAAAAAGTTAAGATTTTCAATCATCTTTTAGACATGATAGTATATTTCCTGGTCCACCAGAACGTTTCAATTATATAACGCTTTATGGTGTATTTTTTAGTTTTAGTGTCTTAATATACATAATGTTAACCGGTTCCCGTATACAGCCACATATTTTGTAGCAGCGTACAATACAATGCGATGCAGTGGCGTGCCTTGAGTTGTTATTCAGCAACAGCTCCTAGATAGTGTTGTTTCTAACGTACAGAGTTCGTACCCGAACGATCCCGGTTCAATGCGCGGTTGTTGCAAAAGATCATTAAACGTTACACGAAAAGCTCACTAATTCATGCGCCAAAAGATTAATAGTGTCAAGCTTACAAGCAAGGTGTCGACATTGTAGACAATAAGTACCGAGCTTATAAGTAACAACTTAAGTGTCAAGGATAAAAGTGTAGAGCTTAGGCAACGATCCCTTACCAAAAAAGCAGGATGGTCGATGCTCTTTTAAGAGTTTTGCAAAAGATAAAAAAACCAGCGCCTAAATCTTTGACAAACTTGTACTGAGAAAACGATCTAATTCATTTTGCGATTTGAGCACAAACACAACGGTTGATGCTATCATAACTATTGGGGTATTTTTACTTCTCAGTGTAATGTGATATATTTATATGGCTTAATACAGAAACGGATATCGACGAAAACGGATGGCAGAATGGAGAGGGCAAGCGTAAAAACGAAGATCATAGCTCAACGCACGAGGTATTTCTGAATCATAAATTATTTATTTCGCTAAATATTTTGAGCTTCTAACACCATTGACGGATAAGACAGTGTAGATGTTAAGCGTAAAAATGAAGATTGTAGCTCAACTGACGAAGTTATTTCCATATCAACAGTTATTTTCTAGCTGAATATTTTGAGTTTGTAACAACATTGATGGATGCCACAATAACAAAGATTATACCTCAACTCACGATCAACAACTATCTTTTAGTTTTTATTTTGATCTTGTAACAACATTGGCGGATACGACAATGTGTACATCAAGCGTAATATAATGTATCAGCATTTGTTTTATGCCCTCATGATTGTAGTATTGCAGTCAAAATATCTGTATAACAGTGCCGTAGTTAATGTTCTATAATTCCAACTTCCAATTTGTAAACTTGACACAGCTCTCCAAACTGACACGTATGAGAGGTTTGTCTTTTATGTGGCTAAAATTATAAGAATATTGCTGTTAAAATGGATACAAACCCGACTAAAATAAAATGTTCTGTTTAGTGACTGTTAAGTTGCAGTCATTGCATTAGGTACTAAAATTCGCATTGGGATTATTAAGGTTTGAGTTTATTTCCTACACATCGACCTCGAGAGTTACAATTTATTAAAACAAAATTTTAGCGCTTAATGCGATCGATTAGAAAAAGACGAGAATTATGTGTCTAAATCGGAAATTCTGATTACGAATATGGCGCGCATGTAAACGCAATTTTGTGTTCTAAGTGTAAAAATATACAAAATTATAAAATTCAGTAAATGCATAATATGCAGATTTTATATTCAATATATGTACAAAAATATTAAAAGGCAATATCAATATATGAATTGAAAATACAAAAATATAAATATGTGATATGTATATAATAAAGTATATAAACATATAAAACTACACAAGTATTATGGCACTTTCAAGAATGTGCCCAATGTGTCGAACCTATGTACTCCACACAGTGTCATGCAGGCTCTATACAACGAAGTGTCTTAGAAACACCCTTGTTTTTTATTTTTTCAATGGTAGTTATCTAAGGGTATTGCCACTTTTCGACGGAGTCAGGACACCATATATTTTTTTGTAATTTTATTGTCTGTGTGCGACACAACTTTGTCATCATGCATAGGGTCCAAATACAAATATAAAGATTTAAAATATACTGAACAGCACAAGTGACTGATACACCGCATTAGCTGCAGGCTGCGTCCTTTAGTATTAATTCGCTCGAAGCTGGTAGCTAAGGCAATGTACGACATCGTAAACAAAACATCTAGTAGCTAGGTTTGTGTCGCATACCCTCAGAAGTTTATTTACAGCATGTGTGACCCTGACTGTCTATACGGTAGGGTGCCGATTAAAAGTGGATAAAAATTTCACACAGTGGAGACATTATAACGTGGTCGTTGCATTATTATGTTAGAAATACCGAGGTATTGAAACAGTATATTATATAGTTTGCTATAATTTGTTGCTCCAATAATGTAGAAGTTCTGAACTCAAGAAGGTGTAGCTGTGTTCAAATAGTTTTTAGTGATCCACACTAGTGAAACAATATTCATTTTATAGAGGCCGTTGTGGATCGATCAAATCTCAGAGGGCGATTAACTTAATGACAGCTTCATCCACTATATACGGTTACATAAATACTGTTAACTAAATATTTACTCACATTAATTCCTGCAACTACCGCCATACTTACTCACTGTATCTAATTAGTCAGGGTTACACGCTTTTTGTAGTCAGCAGTGCAAGTTCAATGTTCTGGGCAACGCGAAGCCATAACAGTTACAATTGCGCTACTATAATAAATATTTCAATATTCATGCTGAAAACCACAGATGGCGGTAGCTGTTGGTTGCTTTGATCTTAGTGGATCTTAAAAAGATGAGTGCCATGAGAAAAGAACATTAAAAGAACATAAGTCAAATGGTTAAATTATATTGAAATTATTCAGCTTTTTCTATATTGAAGGGTTTATCGGTCAGCAGATCCGTCCCGGTCTATTGCATCACTCGTCTACAGTGTCTCAAACAATCACTTCATCGTATAAATAAATGCTTTTTATAAAAACATTAGATATATTTATGTTGTTCAGCTTAAATAACGAAACGCCTTCAAGGCGATTCTTCTCATTGTTGTTTTAGAATGAAATAGTTGTTGACGAAGTACATTTTGATGCTGATGCAGTTATCATTGAACGCTCAAGTTCATCTTCGTCATCATCAACGAATTCATGGTTGCTCACCCGCGCTGATCCCGAGATAAGTTCAATTACCCTCGACCCTATATACCAATCGACGTACTATTTACAAAATCGACGACAAAGCATCTTTGCATCAGGCGACGGACGACATAGTCATTTGATGGTTGCGACACGAAACAATGGAGCTGCAGCTGTTGAAGTGGATGACGAATCGTACAGGTAAGTTATGCATGATACTATTGGTTATCCTATTTTTTTTGTATTTTTAATTGAATATTACGTTTATGGTATAGTTTTAGGACACAAATCGTTTACCAATTGGCCTTAATCTAATGACGGAATTGATATCTAGAGTTGGTATAGGTTAATCAATTTGACTCCGACGATGCAGAACCTCTTTGTTTAATGAAACAAAAAACGCGGCCGCGAGAACCTCGAAGATACTAAAACCAATTTATATAGCAATAAACTTGTACCAGCGAAATGTCGTACTAACTGAATTATAAGATAAAATTTTCGCTATATTTGCGTTGTAATATGCAATTAGGGGTATGTTCTTGCAACCCCTCAACTTGGCTAGCAAAAGCTAAACCGATATAAGAATGTATATACCTTGCAACACAGTTCACCACTACTTGCATGCATACAGCATAACTAAGATATTACCCAAGAGATAGCTAACATATTGACGTTAAGTGTAAAATGATAAATATTCAGCCTGTTACCACTGAAATTTTAAATTTGGTCCGCGATGCTGCATTTACAAACAAGCTAGTAATTAAACAAACACGATTTTTTCCTTTGTATTTTTTCCTTTTTAGTTACCGAGTTAATGCTAAAGTCAGCACTGTTAATGTTGTGGTTATAGCGTTGCATTAACTCATTGGCAATGTGTAATCAAGTTATATAAAAACTGCATTTTGATTGTATTCTAGTGGTCCTCACTGGACGTATAACGACACACTAAGACAGCGCGAGCGAGCAAGCGGTGTCAATACTTATGCAAATCAGAATAATAGTCGAATTGATTTGCAAGATTTAGACAGTGGAAATACCGACGTCAGTGATCAAAGCATTGAGTGAGTTAAAATTTTATAATTAGAAAATACTTTTAGTTAAAGCGCATTTTGTGTATTTTGTTGAGCTTGCCATTCTAGTCATGCCTAAAAAACGTTTACTTTAAAATCAAGACGCTGATTCTCTTAATGATTTTCGAAAGCAAATGCTCTTCAATTTGAATATGTTCATTTATATGAAGCAAGTTACTTTCCGCGAGCACATAATCAACTGCTAAACAGGTAAGTCTTGTGTGGTTAAGAAAATCCGTTTTTCTTCAATGGGATAAAACAATCATTGGATGCTTTTGTTTCCGCTACACGGCTTAGGTAACGGCCATAAAATTGCTTTACGATTACGGTGTTAAAAGTTTACTGCACTCCAAGGAAGATATTATCATTGATGCTATATGGTGTACGCTGTTGCGGCAATTGCACCCTGACTAGAATGGTACCATTTGGTATTGCTTTATTTTCTGCGGATAAGTAAAATATATGTAAAAATTATTAAAAATGTTTTGCATCGTCTACGTTCGCGATAATTGCATATGGCTCAACATTCAATATTAAAATTGTTCGAAAAGCACCCTAGTATTTTAATACGGCCGTTCTTGTGCTGATTTTCGACAGAAGATTGATGGTATTTTTAGGAAATGCTATAAAAGCCTCTAAGTATTGGCGCCTTATGTATGTAGCTGATAAAATATAATGAAGACTTATGAACGTTTTTATTTACTGTGAAACTGCAAAAATATAGGAACATTTTTGGGTTTTCTAAATCCATTTTTAGCACCAATGGTCACAATTATCCGCTTGGCGACTATATAATAAATACGCTGGCTGATTTATGTTAACTTATATAGTTTCCACATTTACATGGTATTCTTAGATGTCAGATTATTTTAAATTTCAAAGCCTATGAGATCCAAGCACAACGTGAATACATCACATTGTGGCACGCTTTGACTCGTTGTAAAAATAATGTATTCTACCGTATTTCGATTTCAACGTTAATTGAAGACGGAAATTTGTGATGGGATCTTTAATCAAAACTTGCACTTTTCCATTTTAACAAATTTGAACGTGTGAACATTGTTCAAAATTTTACAAATTATTATTACTTTTGCGTATCAGAGACAACCAGCAGGTTCTGGAAATTTTGTACTAAAATTCTGAGCTCAACTTATAAATCAAATTACAAACTACAGTCACATTTTGATCGAATTTTGATTAAAATTTTTATAAAATTATGAGCCGAAATTTTGAGTTAAAATCTAACTTAAATAGTTTGAACGTGTGAACGCAGGTTGAGGCCTTAGGCAGAGTATGTTTACTGCCGCTCACTAAAATCCAGTTTTTTCTGTGTTTCGCTTAAAAATTATTATAGATGTATATTCAAATTTTTTATTCCAGAGAATTTGACGTTCCCGCCCTTTCCACAGCATTTGACGTATCAGAGGACTCACAAAGTAATACAATGGATGACAGCGCACATGCATCAAGCTGTGTTACAGGTGTGTATAAAAACATGTTAGCTAACTTATGTGTTTATGTTCAGCGTTACAAGCTACTTCACCTAACTGAAGCATTTGTAACATCGCGAAATAAGTTCTATGTCGGGTTTTTACAATTGTGTGTTGTAATTAATTTTGTTAGTTGGAGCCACACACTATGTGATGGATACTGATATTGTCGAAGATGGCGAGAATAAACTCATGTAGTTTCGACAGCTATAAGCTAATGAAACTTCGTCTGACGCATGAACATACCATACTCTACATCCGTTTCCATGAAATTTAGAAGAAGACCCTTTAATTTTTGCACCACCAAATATTCTTTTAAAATTAAACGACTATACCTTGAAATTTCAAAGAATTATTATTCAAAACTTATCTTATTAAGAATTATCTTTGAATGTTCAAGAAATAGTTCTTTGAATGTTAAAAGTATATCTGGCGGTGCAAAAATCAAAGAAACTTCTCTTAAATTTCACTAAAAATTTTTTGAGTGGCACAAATCTAAACTTTTAAAGATCTCAACGCTCAGTTATTTCCACTAAGTGCTTATGTAGCTTAAGCTTATTCGTATGGAGCTTAAGCTGTGGCTTGTTGTGCGGCAAATCTTATGTTTTAAACCTGGCTAAGTAAGAGTGTTTTGCTTTAAACGTCTTGCCTTAAATTAGCATGTTTTAAAACACTGATAATTTTGGCACCAAATGAGTCAACTGTCCCAGCCGATTCCGAAAATGCCCATTAGGGTCATATTTATGATATTTTTTTATTTTCTGTGTTACCAATGGTCTTCCGTTATGCCAAAAAATTTCAACGAAAATTTTTCTCTATAAATGTACAGTAAATCATTCAAACAAGATTGACAAACTGAGTAGAAAATCACTCAAATCTGTTCATGAGTTATCGACGTACGCCCGTGCAAAGTTTTAAATCTAATGCTGAAACTTAGGGTTTTGCGTAATTGTGCGCAGCTCTTATACATTTAACGATAGATTTTTGTATATTTTGTACACCAAGTGGGGTCATCCGTATTCCAACAAAAATAAAAAATGTCATAACTATGGCTAAAATGGACCTCTCTTAGCCGGCTGATGAGCTGGGTCGAACGGTACCAAAGGCATCGCAGCATCTTCAGACCAAATTAGAACCGGGAACTAAAAGAAAAGTCTCCTTGATCGTACATGCATGTATACTGCATGATAATTTTTGTTAAGAAACTGCATTGCAAAGATAAGTATATCAGCACAAACTTTTATGTTTGGAAACATGAACTTATCAAGCTTTTATAATTTTTTTCTAGTATTATCATTATAAGTTGTCTTAAAGTTCATGTTATAATGGATTCAGCATGTGAAGGATTTGTACGCTCTGAGTGTCTCTACCACTGTTAATTATATGGTGTTTTCTTAACCATAATTCTTCTGATAGTATTTTAGGACAGCCAGCATAGCCATTATTTATAATGGTCACCGTAGCTTACTTCTGACTACACCATTTTTCAAAATGTAGGCTTTCAGCTACATCGTGCTGTTATTTACACTCTATGTGCTTGCGTATGCTGTCCTTGATGCCATGAGTAGAATACAAGGGATAAATTTAGATACCATAATGCTGATGGTGGACTTGTGTACCATTTTCTTTATTATATGGTGTAAATGTAGACCACAGGAACCATTAAAAGATTATCGACAAACAAACTTTCACCTGCTGCTCCTTCTATGACGCAAAACTAACTTTGCTTTCAAATAGTTGTCAAGAATATCATCATATAGTATACAGTTTTTAAGGCTAAAAATTACCATACCTTAAAAAACTACGTGCTGCGTATGCTGTGACCGTTCGGAAACAATTTTGAAAAATTGTCACCAAAAGCTATATAATCTCTAAATACTACAATTAGTCTAGCAATGTTAGTTAAGTGATGTTTGGTATGTATATTACGTACAGAAAGCTTATGTTTGCTCACTTAAAGCGATATTTATTCACTAGATGCGCTCTCAACAATTAATACGGAGTTCATAAACCCTTCACGCTCATAGCTCAACGGCAATTAAATAGAACACAAAGTATCAGAAATTATAACTTAGGTCAACTTAGTTCGTTGCTTAGTGTATGTTTGCCCGTGTGGTATTATTTGCTCGCGTTGCGAGGAACTTAAAGATCCCAGCAATAGTGTAGTCATAGATGAAGTACCCGACTACAATCCAAACCATCGGGGCTAAAGTCATTCCGCACGGAAAAATTTGTACAACTCTATTCGAAATACGATTTAATTCATGAAGGTCTAATTTTATAGCTGCTGTCTGCATACCGATAGGCCTTGTCCACATTGCATCCGATCCGAATTGTGTTCACATTGTATCCGAATTTTTATAGTTATTATATATTTGTGTATGTATATGTATTTTTGTTGGGACACTGCATCATCCGATTCGGCCAGAAAAAATTGTGCAAGCTGTTTCGGATCGGTTCGGATCGGACGCAGTGTGAACATGCCCTAAACGGTAACAGAGTAAGCTATAGCTCATTCAAACATTACATTGCATGTAATATTACAAATGTAGCTTAAAATTTATGTTATTATTATGCTGGTCTTTAAATATATTTAGCAAGCTATCATAATAACAGCGTCTAGGGTACCTAAGAGTTCTCGAGTGCCTACAAAAATGCATGTTGTACTCAACTAAATATGTTGATACATATGAAAACTATCATAGGAAAAATGTCCTAGGGTACATAGGAGCGCTGAAGTACGTACTTGAATGCGCTTTTTACTCAGCTATATATGTTATGAAAGCTATCTTAATAAAAAAGTCCTAAGCTACCTAAGAGTGTTGAAATGTCTTTTGAATGCTTGTTGTACTCAACTAATATAACATTGTAATATATACTGAACTATTTATCAATAGGTTCACAAATTTCAATAAGCGAATATCATAGTGCCACATATGGATTAAGCGGTGGTTCGAAATCAAATGATACTCGTTACTACTCTCAGAATGGAGAGACAGGCTGCGCTGATGAAACAGTCCGAGCGGTTACACAACCTAACTACTTGCATTACCATTTAGCATATGCATCTGATACAGATTCTGATAATAGTTGTCGCAAAGAAACTAAAGAAGGCAGCTGTAGCGATAGCGAACATAGGAATTATTTTGAAAGCAGCAAAAATGGTACTGTTATACGTGCTGCTGGCCGCCAACTTGATGACAAGGTATCAAATGAAGTGTTAAGTGAAACCGACAAGCAATGCGACATTGGCGTATTCCAAACGGGAAATAGCGAATTCAATACTCATGTTTCCACACTGGATGCAACATCCAAAGATACGCGTTATTTCGAAACATCCGGTGACAGCCGTGACATCTGTGCCCAAGGCAAATTAGACGGTCCGTTGGTTACATCGCATAGGACAGGGTCCTCGACTATGTCGTCACCATCATCTTCTGACAAAAATAGTACCAACGACATCGACAGTAGTTTGGTTTCCTTTGATAGCAGTCAGGTTGTAGGCCATGTGGATTCGCATATTCCACGTTCCGAGCGAAATGCAGGCAACGGGTCGACGACACCTGACAAATATGGCACTAATGATAACAATATTCGTTCAACATCCGTTGAAGTACAGAATATGGGCAACAGTGTCAACGTAAACGTCAGAAAAGCAGATAATGAGCAATGTGGCGCAACAAAGATTGACCCATCTAATGATAACTGGTCTATTGACATAACTCTTGAACCAGATCAGGCAGTAAAGATATATTTGGACGCCAATCACGAACACAACAGAAATGCAATAATTGAATTTTCAGGCGATACACTAAGGAAGATACGTATATCTGGGTACGGTGACATCGATTCTTGCAGCAAAAGACAAAACAGCCCTTTATGTAAGATATCATAAAATGCACCAATGTTGTAGTAACAAATAATATAACGCAAAAACTGTCATGATTTGTTTTATTTTTATACTCAAATAACTCGTAATAAAGGTTGACAGAAAAATTCACTGTATACATTAGCTATGTATACGAATTGGTGTAGGCACACATTCAGTGTCAAATGCACACAAACATAAATATAGTTGAATGCAAAACATTTAGACTTGAAACATCAAATCGGATGCATGCACAAATTGCATTGTACATTTCTATAGCATACATAGTTTTGCAAATTTATTTTTGTGATACAAAATACAAACAAAAATTCTGTCATTCAGCCAGATTGTGCATCTCTGATTGTTACAGTTATGGTGCGGAAAATGTGTTGAATTTTCCGAACCACATTTTGAGTCGTTCTCTGATCTTGTTATCAATGGAACTTATTAACTTTACGGGTTTCCTTAACTTAAACATTGTCGTTGCTAACATGATAAACAAGGCTTGGATTATAGGAATACATGTGACCCAAGTGTACTGACATGCTTGACAAAACCGCCCATAATATAATTTTTAAACAAAAATATATGCGGACCTAAATCAAGAAAAATTGAGATATTGGATCCCATGAACTCTACGGGAAACAATAAGCTTTCGAAAATTACGTCTACAGTCTTTATTCATTCGAATATCTTCGTAATGGTAACACTAGTTTTTTTACAGTTATTGCATAACCCTTACGAACTGTAAGAATTCACCTGAAGAGATTGATACTTCTGACTGAAGCGCAAGTCGTACGTATGAATGGCTGAATAACCATTATTAAAGCCTGTTTATAGTTCGGAGCAGACTGCCGGGTCTTATTTACATCGCAACAACTTCTTTCTTATTGCAAATTGTTATACAGATTTCTACATTATACATTAAGCAATGATTGTTAGTTAAAAGTATTACTGTCTCACTAGATGTGACTATGAATATCCAGCAACAGATCAAAATGCGTCCATAATCAAGAAAAACGTCCTTGATAGTCCGTTCTCCGATTTCCAAGCTACAAAGAACAAGCATCCCATTTCATGTTCTATTTGTGCTATTGAAAATTCCAAATTATCGCTTTCCAGCTTTCAAATTATATATGTATGTATATATGTGACGTTTTATCGGAGCGAAAGTTTTCGAACTTTGGGTCCAATATCGTGGAATCTTCTTTCTAGCGACCTAAGGGATCTCAACCTAACAAGACTACAATTCACGAGCAGACTGAAAACGTATTTATTTAGACATTGATCGTACTTATAAAACGCGCCTGCGTAATGTTTATCGAAATAGGCGCTATACAAATGTTTACTATTATTGTTATATGTATGTATGTATCCATATTTTTCACCGCAAATGGTGCTGGGTTAAAGACAGTGTGATAGAAAATTCTGCTCTCGGAAACAAAGATTTGAAAGAGAAAAAGCAAATGTGGTTGTATTGTTTCGTCGAAATTCTTACATACAATGCCAAAGATGTCAGTATTACCCTAACACACATTGGACAACTGTGAATTATGTTATATATATGGGACCTATTTCCACTCAAAAACTTCCGAGTCCGATGAAACGTTAAAATCCGCTTTCCTCCAAAGATATAGCTGAAATTCTTCTCCAGCAGGATAGAACATACGTTACCTATTTACGATACCAGTGCTGCATTATTTGGAACAACAACTAGACCTCAGGAGGGGCTTAACAGATCGGTCAATGTAACTTTTAGGGGCGGAATTGAAATGTATGCTAAGTTGTTCTCGGCATACTAATCCAAAAGATTAGTCTTAGTCTACGCTAAGGTTCCTACATGAGCCATATACTAACCTTAAGCCTAAAGTCGGTGGCTGCCGGTCTCCGAACCCCCTCGTTCTAAGCTATTTTTATTTCTAATGATATAACGTCCGCTCCCTAAAGGTGACGCGTATCTGCAAGATCTAACATATTTATTTTATTTGATGCGTTTAGAAATTAGAACATAACCATACATAAATTCACACATTTCTCTGTATCGCTTTTCATGAACAGCAGCTAAATAATGCCTATATTATGCCAAACTCGGAACGAAATTAGGTGATACTGTAAATAACATGGTAAACTTATTGAAATTCATAAGAACTTATAGACAACTCTTACTGTTACAGGCGCAATATCATAAGAATAGACGCGACGATCCCGGGAAAGCGTCTACTAAATGAGTTTGCGCAAAAATGTCTAACGTTTATTTATAGCTAGTCAAGTGTTGACTGCAGTAAATAATAACACCAATAGATAACGTTAAATATGAAAAAGCAAACTGGAAACAAAATACTAGAAATGCGATCAATTTTAAGTGCAAGAGACGCCCGTTTGAGATTGATAACCGATTTTCGAGCTTCGAATCGGGATTTGGCAAGATTTGTTGACTCAGGTGCAAAAGATCCGAACAGCTCCATAAGGCCCTGGTCCATTTGCTTACGCTTGCGTTCGATTTCGGAAAGTTTATCTTGGAATGCAACGATGGCTTGTTCGATTAACGACAAGAATATAAATCCAATGCAGCCAAATATCCAAATATCCAAAGCTAAAACATTCAGTTTGTGATAAACATGGTCAGGAAGACATAGGGACAGGAAAATTTTGGTTTATACGTTGAGAGAGTTTACTAAAAATATACTCCAAGGTAACTTGGTCAAAGATCTAAAATGTGCCAAAGTATATGCATTACAAAACTATCGCTCAGTTTTCTAGCATCGTTTCACAGCAAACGAACTGTGACAACAATTGCAATGCAGTATAAAGTCCGTATAAAACATATTTTGCCGAACGCTTCGCAGTGTATGGGAAGCTTAAATGTGAGTCATAAAATATTAATATTGTAGCAAGTACTTTATATATAACAGCTGCAATTTAACGTGTCTTCTAAATTTTTTGCATCATAAGATTTATCTGCACACACCGCAATATTTGTTCGGTTAATGCTATAATCGACTTGTTGCAGTAAATACAATAAACTTTAACCGTTTGTAAATTAAAAAAAGCAAATTTTATAAATGGCACAGTTCAGAAATGGTGTAACGAAGTTCTCGTGTATTTTTGCAAAAAACTCAGATACTAGAAGAGTAATCCCAAAGCAGAAAGCAAACCATTTTACGACCAGCTTCAAAACCTTTTCAAATGATAAAAAATCTCACAGTTGTGTACCCACCTTTGACATAGCTAACTTTCGGCAAGTTTCTCGATATGTTGCCAAACTGAAACGTTAGCGCCATTAAACTGCTTACACCGAGCGTAATACGAGCCGGAAGTGCTTTTGTATCAACGAAAAATGCTATCCAACTGATGAATACGCTAATATAGATCGGTAGATATGCCTGTAAATATTAAGAGTTGAGGTTGTATAAACCAAACTGTGTAAGTATTTAAGGAACATGTCGTGTTTTTGTGTAAGTCTCGTTCAGGTCATCTAGGCTGCTCTTTTGTCAAGTCAGTTCATGATATGAAAACCGATGTTCACTTAAAAATTACGAATTTGCATTATGTACGCTATAACACGATTTACGAAATAGCAACACGTAGCGTGTTTTGGGTTCTCAGAACTAAAATAGTGACCGCTGTTAGCGGTCACTATTTTAGTTCTGAGAACCCAAAATTTTTTTTCTTCGGAATATATGTTGGGTACCGTTCGACTTGGCTTGATGAGAGAAATCTGCTAGTGTGTAGCTTATTGAAATCTACGCCAACGTTAGAAAGTTATGGGGGTCCAAGTCACCCTGAGGTGCGGAAATAAAATGCAGACCATGCCGTTGTCGAAATACTAAGTCGAAGCCTTAGTCCTAGCCGAAGCTAAGGTCCTTATACGAGACATATACTAAGCCTAAGCCTAAGTCGGCGGGCTGTCGCCGCACGAACTCGTGGCGCTAAGCTGTTCTTTTTTCTAACGTTGTAACGTACCGCCACTCATGATTACTTGCGCTGAATCAACTGGTACAAAAATCAGCTGAATCCATTGGTACCGAAATCAGCTCTGTATCTTCAAAATTGACCAAATTCAGGCTGCGGGGTTAACGGAAAAGACCCTATTTTTATGGTATTAGGTGTTGTCGACCGACTGCGGGATAACACCTTCAAAGCAAGCGACACTCTACATCATACCTCGTGCGTAATGCCATGTAAGAGATGTAATAATATTATCAGTTGAATAGCAAGATTTTAGTATTTAGTATATAAATTGACCCCAATAATATATAAATAATTATATTGTTATTTTAGTATTACAAACCCGCTAATGAAAAGTATGTTAAGCAAATTTATTAAAATATACATTTTGTATGACAATGGTCGAATAAGTTGACGGTTGATTTAACAACCTTTGATTGCCCGCACCTTTCCAGTATTTTCACAACGGTTTTCGACGTATAAAGTAATCTATGCAGGTGATCCGCATTATTCTGTTAAAACTTTTGGCCAATGCAACTCATAGACAGCAAAAAGTTTTCAGAAATGGCCTATATATCGTGGTAGCTAGAACCTGGAATGGAAGGTTTAGTATAAAACCCATAACATACTGCTGTGACATCTTTCGCTGAAAGCAAACCAATCGTTAGCTCTGCCCGTAAGTTTTACGTGAAATTTAATTTTTTGCAGTCGAGCTGTTTGTTTTCTTACTTTAGTCATTTACACGAAGCTTACTGCAATAAACTATTTGTTTTACTGCAGTTGTTGCTAATATATATTAAATTTACCTGAAGAATGTAATAAGTATTCTGGCGTTTGAATTCTAACACCATCGTAAGTTGGTCCCATTTGCCTGCAGTATATTCGCTTCGATTGTACTGCGCGTACCATCTGCGAAGCACAAAGTCAGGCAGTTTGTAGTCGCTTGGATTTTGATGTACTAGTGTAATTGGGGGATCGAGCCAATGCAGAGTTACTTCTTTAATATGATATGAATAGCTTTCGAAAATAAGCCAACATTTTTGACTATCTAAAATATATGTCATGTCCTTTAATATAAAACTCAACTGCTTTTACCATGAATGTATATGGGAAGAGATGAAAACTTTCTCGTGGTCTAACGTTAACCACTGTTCACCGTGTTTTAACCCTAGCGCCTCATATGTGAGGGTTCAAAGTACATTGGCATTCAAATGTCGTAGGGTCCCACGTTTTCAGGTGTTATGGTCCAATCGGTCACAGCTGTCCCTGCCAAAAACCGGGGTCAGACCTGCTTCCCGGCGACCAGTTTGTGTTACAATTTCAGAAATGTACGAGTAAAGTCAAAAAAGGCATAAGACATCTAACACGGGGTAACGTTGGAAGGAAATCGTCATACTCTTTCCAAGTTCACTATTGCCTGCACATAATCACAACTAATAAAGTAGTGGTTCTATACGCACAATTGAGCCAATAATCTTCTTCCATACCTTTATTTATATGGAAGAAAATATATTGAACGTCAAACGTCGCTCTGCCGCCGTCAAATGATTAAATCAGTTGTACAGCAAACCGTCCATGATATGGAACTTCAATATCTGTTTAATTATGCTAGTGTTTTACCTTAGTTCGCATAATTTGATTCTACGTTTTCATTATGTATATCATTTGTATGTTATGCAATTTTTTGCCGCAGCCACCTGCTGTAACATCGTTTTCACCGTTTGTCAGACGCTTGCGCTTAAGTACACATCGATAGTATAGTCGTGACAGGGTGTTTTACAATCCAACCGCTGGAATAGACTAAGCAAATGAAAACGGCAGGCTTCGAGAACCTCGGATAATAAAGGCACACGACTAGTCTAAGAGAAGCCACCAGGTCCTAAACAAACGTCAGTCAGGCCCGGACGATGCCAGTGAGAATTTTAACGAGCAGCAATTTAATTAACCACATATGATTTCCAACACTCAATGGCAGCAAACACATAACATACGTTTAAATCCATCAATAAACAAACTTATTTGCTGCTGGTTGCGTTTTTTCGGGGTGTTTATTCATCATACTTTGTCTAAAATATTAGAGTTACAGAATCGAACCTAAATTTCTCTAATTACCAGTAATTTGAACTACACCGAAATCTGCAATAATACAATTTCGCAACAAACTCAGCTTTGAGGAAGCTCCCTCTAGTCTGAGGCCATCCTCCGCTTTATGGTAAAGTGCGCTTACCGCGGTACTAGATTTATCTGAAAACATTTGAAGACGAACTGGGGGGAAATATAGTGATTGACGCTGTGCAACAGAATTATAGACACAAACTGGTATTTGGAAACATGTTGATTTGGCATTATACGATTTAGTGATATTCACGGGATGCATATAGTTTATAAGCTGCGGAGTCGGTTAGATCGCCTCACTACACTGCCAGTTGAGAATCCTAGCGACTTCTAGATAGGCTGTACGATAGAAAACTGTTTATGTAACTCACCGAAAGGAAACATAGTTAAATCCATTAGACACGGCCCGACCACACGTACTCGATAATTGAGCCATACCGTACCATTTGGAAATAGTTGTAACAGTATGTTTGGCCCTGGCGATAAGTGAACAGTAGTCTTTTTGCTATTTGTAAAACAAACATTAGGAGTCCAAAAATAGCTCGCAAATTCACCGTCTAGTGACATTACTGTCTTGCATGGATACATATGTTCATAGCGCAAACGATAATCCGTCCATATTGCACTAAACCATAGGTCCAGCGTAAAGCTTGAAGAAATTTCAGAAATTTCTGAAATATCTTGGAGTGTAATTTCAATTGCGGTTGATACTGGCGGACGAGGGATACCCGATTTGTCGTAGTTATTTCGATCGAGTAGTTTAAATATTATATTATGTTCTTCATCAGTAGCTTGTTTATCGCCAAGCCATTCGTCACTTTTTGACTCAGGATCACAATTATTGACGCTGTTAGCTTCGTCTGTCGAGTGTTGTACCGGATCAATAACAGCATTAATAAAGTAGTGTTGTTTCGCTTTGGTATTGTTTATTGCAACAGCAACTGATGGTGCTGATTGTGCTGAATACGAAGAAATCGGCGTGCTGTGCGTTGTAGTAGATAGCATTAGTATTGTAATCAAAACAATGTTTAGTAGTGAAGAAAATCTTAATCGAATAACTTTGGGCCGATCCTTGGCTGAAAAATGACCTTGTCCAACAGTCAGTAAGTCTAGTTTATCAATAATATATGATTTCAAGAAGTTAAATGCTTGTCGTGATAGATTCACTGAACGTATTTTCTGTTTCAAACGTAAGGTGTTAATACACTGCTTGCAAAATTTCTTTCGAATGTTTCGCCTCCTAAAGTAGTTTGGTCGAGTCTTCAATACGTCACATTGTTTCTGTGTTTCCAGTTCCGCTGCGGCGGTTATTACGGACATTTGTGATCAACAAACTATATTTATAACCATCTATTTTCAAAATAATGCTGGAAACAATTTGCGTGCAAAAAATGAATGTATATACCAAATACCAGATACTTTTAAAAATATGATGTGACAATGTCTGAAATAGATATAAACAGATAATTTGACACTGCATGGTATCTAAATATAGAATGAAGTACCTAAAACGGTACAGATGATTCTATAGAAACGGCGCTTCTTAGTTACATGCTGAGTCATTAGCAAGCCTCAGTTGGAAGTATACAAGCGCTAGCCAGAAAAACACACCAAATGTAACCAGCCCAGGGCTGGTGCATATCAATATTGCGAAAAACTTTGCGCTAAAGGTAATTCAATTTCAAACAAGGAATAACAAGCCAGAATCATTCAGAAAATCCCTTGGCCTTAATATATTTAACCACTTTATCAAGATAATGCCCAAATGTGTATACATTATTTTTGTGCCCATATTTTCCAAAACCAGTTAAGCGATTAGCCGTCATTTCCTTTCAATAATTCTAAACATTACGGAATACAAATCAACATGTGTCACAAAATTCCAACTACATTCAATAAATTTTCCATGTTTTAAATAACTCATTGATAGTTTGTGCATGTAGAATTGTCTAATACATTCATTCTCTTTCTGACATAGATTTTGGTTGTATTTTAATACTAATATTGCCGTAGATGTAGAACAATTAATACATGGGTGTCGTAATGTATATTATAATCGGGTCATGTGTTGGATTTTTGTCTGTCAATCTACTGAGGTAGCCGGTATCAAAGCGATATATTACTGTTGCTGTGATGTACTATTCCTTGGAGGACAAATATTCGAGGCTAAATCTTTTAAGTACCATATCATGAACATTTCCACTTCAAGTATGGTTTTAATTGGCAAGTGTCGACACCAAAATATGTCTAACTATAATTGGTATAGAAACGCAGCAAAAGTAACCAGTATAAGCAAAAGTCAATATATCTGAAATTACCTTACAAAGCATTGAACTATAGCAAAATGGTAGCCCAAACCATCTTCCGAGCGCGCAACTACAGTGTGGTTTTCGCAGCAACTCGAGGCGACTACTAATGGCTTCTTCTAAACGAAGGTCATGAAACTACAACGTACAATATGTAAATTTTGTTCTGATATCCTCTCATGTCGTGTACAGGACCTTCTTGAAGCTGAAATCTTTGTTAGTTATAGTAAAATATATAATTCTTTTTAGATAGTCAAAAAATATACACGATATTGAGATGAGGTGAGAACTAAAGGTGTTGGACTATAGGTGAAAAGGAAATGAAATTTTTGCCCCGACCTACCCTGAATCGTTCAAGTTTGAGGTCGGCCCGATTAGTCCGGGGCTTCAGAAATGGGGTCAGAGCCGACTCATTTGAAATTTGGTGTCAGCCCATAAGGTCCAGAGCCCGAGCCGTGCTGGTTCGGCCCGAATTCTTGTCTCTAGAATACCCTTAGAGAAAAGTATTTTTAAACGAGTAGAATCCTACTCCTGACTGTCAGACAAGAATTAAAAATTTACACATAACCACTGGATAATTTAACTATAATTTTTCTAACAGGATCGGTGGTATCCGGCCAGGACCGGAAATGAAACATTTTGGCCCGATATGTTTGTAATCGAGTGTGCGCTCGACCAGGCCGGCCCACTTTGAGGCAAAATTCTCACCTCTATTTGAAATACATATAACCGAGATGTTTGTTGAGACGTGTTTTAAGGAGTAAGTTGCACTGGCAAACATATGATGAATGATTCATCGGCACAAAGCGATGCATGATGATTTTAGTGTTTCCAGACGCGCCCACTGCTGCGAGTGTCAGCCACGCAGCTTGGCACTACAGAAAATGCTTTTCTCTTTGTCATTTGCTTTCATAATAATTATATCGGAACAAAAATGTCTCGTATCTTAATTCTGCGGACGAGTGGGGAAATTGACCAAATGTTCGTTATAAAAATTAAAAAATAATTACAATGCATAGAAAGAATAAGTAGGCTTTTTAGTGTTTCTTAGTGGAAAGACTGTCTTATTTGTTGCTAAATTTAGACTCAATGACGCCGAATTGTCAATGTACCGTGCTATTATATATGCCAATATTTGTTGTGTTATATATGCCAATATGTGCCATAATTATATGCCATTATGCTTGCTGTTGCGAAACCTTGCCAATTATTTTGGCGAAGTGTTTATGAAGCAATTACAGGAATATACCTCCTAAACGTGGGACCCTTAAGCCAAGATTACACCTTAGAGCCCAAATTTTCACTCCCTCCGGCTAAAATTACAAAATTATAAGCAAAATTTGGGGAAAATGAAGAAAGTTATGATAAAATTTTGGAAAAATGGGAAAATTATTCTTTACAAGTCGACCGGTCGTGGACACTTATGTATTACGTGCAAATATTTGTTTAACCAGTATAATTTTTGTTTATTAACTGGCGTCCCTGCTTAACATATCGTTGGCCGCATTATTGTAATGAAAAGTTTTCTGAGCGCCAGGCTAATTTGCTGGGCTAAGCTTTGTAAAATTTGTTTTGTGAATATTACATTAACTTAATTCGATACTGCTATGGTCACGAAACTCCATATGTAATTCGTATTCACCGATTATGTCTCAAACATTAACCCTGAATATATTAACTTAAACACTATCAGTATTAGATTTTTATTACTTCAAAGCAATTTCATGGCGACATGTCAGTCAAAAACAAACTTTACAAAAGATACTCCAAAACTGGCAAGCGGCTACTGAAGGCTCTATTCCAGGCCTCTAGACTGGTCATTCAGAGTGCTACTTTCAGCCCAGTTTTCAGCATTAGTCCGTTTCTGCTATAGTTGAGCTATCGATAAGCACATCTGCTATCGTGAGCTGCCCCAGCGTGCGTTTATAGCTTAACCTACGAGCACAACAGACTTACGTAACCCAAGTTTACTATGTTGAGTTTTATGG
Source organism: Trileptium ribeirensis (assembly GCA_030248225.1). Taxonomy (NCBI): domain Eukaryota; kingdom Metazoa; phylum Nematoda; class Enoplea; order Enoplida; family Thoracostomopsidae; genus Trileptium; species Trileptium ribeirensis. The sequence goes on from JASANE010029770.1 coordinate 45,506, forward strand.
CTACAAACATCAGCCTGATCGCAAAAGAATGGCTTCCTTTTGCTCAAAAATTAATAAACATCTGATAGCAGCTCCAAATGTTAAAATGCAGTGATTTTTGGAATATGTTAACCATGCATGCTCATTGGAGGTAGGACTACTCACCTGAGGTGCTGAATCTCCCCCGCCTCCGGTACGAATCGTGTGGCGCGCCACCTGTTTGAGTGATGGAAGACCGGCAGCTCTTCTGAGGACCTGACTACCGCCCTGGGACCTCAGTATGTATGGTGTAATATATGTATTTTCCATTTTATTCAAATCATTATAATTAAGCTTAGTGTTCCGAAAGTCATCTTTCAACTTAAACACTTTGCAAGAATTTTAAATAATAAATAAACGTAGATCAAACTTTCGGTCAGCAAAGCAATCACTTCGTTTCAGCTTATTGTATTAGTAGTTTTCAATCTTAAACACAAATGAACACTTGGATGTTAAGCAAAACACTGAATATACGTTTTTATCGTTCTGTCAATATTATCTCCTTTGAAATCTCACAAACATTAGTTTGCTATATATTCCAACCAGGCAATATGTTTCACAAAAGGCTTGTATTACAAAGTGTACACGCTTTTAATAGTGGATAAAACCTAAATCTTTAGGTAATCTGATTTGGCAACAAATATATATAAGAAAGAGTGCAAGGAAATAACGATTTTACTAGTGTAACAATTATTGTCCCATGGTAATGTTAGATATAGGTATTTCAATAAGTGAATAGATAAACTATAATTGATGACGTCAATCTCCATATTTTATTAATATACAATATAACTACTGATTATTTCTAAGCAGCTACAAGTAGCCATGAGTCCCGTTCACATTAGATGAATAATATAAAATTGCCTACTACCTGCCACTTTACAGAATGAAGCAAAATTTCGACACCACTTAAGTTTTAAGCTAATTATTACCTATCTATTTTGAATATAATATACAATATGCATTTTTCCTTTGTGAAATTTGATACGACAGTTTGAAAGTGCCGAACAATCTGTAACTAAATAGAGAACGGATATTTTTGTCAAACGGTTATTAATATCCTATATAATATGAGATGCAGTCAAATGCTGAATGACAGATATATATTCAAATATAGCATTAAAGTAACCGTAATTTTTATAATTTACTTGGTCATTTAATATTACGTATATATATATTCCGCAATGTAATTTTTAAGCCTCAAATTCTATTCTGCATGCTAAGTACTATTAATATTATATAGAGAATTGAGAATTTTGCTAGCGTATTTTATGTCATTACTATCATCAGTTAGCCTTCACGATTGCGCCAATCGAAAGCAAATATATTCCATATCCAGTGTAGTCTTTTGACTATTTCTGGACTTATGAATTTAAATTCTCTTGTATCTGAAAATATAGTAAAGTGTGTTAATATAAATGTAGAAATATAATTATATTTCCAGAAACCATGAGCCAAATTAGGCGTTGAAATTTTTGAACTGATAACTAAAATTGTTTACTCTTAATAATGTGTAATATATATCATAGGTGTCCAAAAGGGGTAACCCTAAGCTATATTTACCGAAGCGGGCCGAAACAGCACACAAAATTTTAGCATTGATTAGCAAAATTATAAAAATTTTAAGGAATATTGCGGTAAACAGAAAAATTATGAGGAAAAATTGGGAAGACTGAGGAAAATTGTTAGTTACTCCCTTGGCAAACCCCTCTTCCCCACCGTCACCGCCTCCGCGCAACTATCCACTCCCAACTAAGTCAACGAGAATTGGACACTTATGATATATTCATATAAATACGAAGAGTACAGGAATTCATAAACGCCCCGTATGATAATACCTATTTCTGCATAATGAGTATCCTGTGCAGAAAAGTTAGTTTGGCATAAACATTGAGGTATTTCCTGGACACATATGGGTCGTGATCGAGAAAACCCACAAATTCGAATGTACGTACGATGCATTAAACATAGAGACCGATTTTCTTGTGTCTGTAGTGAATCTTGGCTTGAGTTACTGAATTTTACGACGAATATGTATTATGCCATATGTTAACTGATTCAGTCTTCAACATGCTAACAATAAAACATTCAGAACACGAAATGAAAAGAATATCATCTAACAGATCGGTAGCTTACTAATTTCATACCTTACTTCTGTCTTGCAGACTCTACCGTGAGCGTCGTAGAGCTCAGTTGGCTTTTCGCATTGCCTTCTAATGTTATAAGCGATTGCAGCTGTGAACTCCTTTGTATGATACGTAATTATTATAATTCTTGGGTTTGGTGTTGAGTCGATTGTAAAATGCCGCGGTCTACTTAACTGTTGTACAAAAATAACGCAGCCGAAACTACATTTGTTAGTCCGGTTATATGCTTCAATATTTTATGATCAAGCTATTTCAACGGATAAGAATTAAAACCATTTCAGGAAGACTCACTAGTGCATGTTTCCAACATATAAACATTAATAATGTGTATGTAAGGGAAAACATAAACATTTATATATTATATTTATTGTCCTAATAGTGAATTTAAATGATATTTTCGCCTGTAGTAATTATAACTGTTATCGATTAAGGCACCTTCTAATTTAATTCCTAATTTTGGATATTAAATTTAATCGCTTTATTCAATTTAATAGCATCTTCTAATGTGTGCTCAACAGATGTCGGCATATGATGAATTAAAGGTCTAAAAATAAAATCGTATTTTGACATTTTTGCTAGCCTAAAATCAAAAATAATCACTGATATATAGATAGATGTCGCAAAATAATGCATAAATAAAAAAGTATTGTTTCTTTACCTTATTTAATAACATTCAAAATATAATTAAATTAAATTAAAATTAAAAAATATTTGAATGCCAATATATAAATAGTTTTATAAATTTATATCTTTTGTGTTATCAAATATCCCTTTACATCGTTTCTTGTAGTAAAACGAACAATATTACTGTGCCATATATTAAAGCATTGCAAAATCTATACGAATAATTTATCACTGCATCATATACATCATTTGGAATCTATGGTTTTTCAATAATTTAAACTATTGTTAAATCTAATCTATTTTTGGGATGTAGTTTGTTTGCTAGCATATATGGATTAACACCAGGACACTAATATATAAAGCAGTTCATAGCGCAAAATTCTTTTTTTCTCAAGCTGGTTCAACAGATCAAGTGGGTAACATAGTACATTGTTTTAACATCAGGCGCTACCAAATGCTCCTACCAGAAATTCGCACATTTTTCTCTCCAGATCCGAGGTTTTATCTCTTTTGAAAGCCTTGCATAATCTAATAAGCATAAATGTAGCAATGGTTGCGTGTACTATCGCTAAATATATAGCGTTCAATATTCAGCGTTGGGAAAGTTATGAGACACCTTACAACTATCTCAAACAAAAATAGAGCCACTTAATAAATAATTGTTTTGCGCGTAATGAATAATATCCGAGACCTTTACGACGAAGTTTCTTGCCGGTTTGCGATGAAATATTGCGCATTATCCACGAAGGTTACAAACCATATCGCACCATATCATTAATATATCTTGTTTCACATAAAATGTATAAACCAAAAACATTACACAACACTTGAGCAGCAGCAGCATAATACAAAAGGAAGAGAAAATGCTTACTATAAGAAAATGGAACAAATAATAGACGAACCTTTTTGTAAACATTGGAACTCTGAGTATATATATTACGTGAGGTAATTGTATTCGTTACAATATTAACGAAATGTACGTGTACTATTTTTAATCTTTAATAAAATTAATGAAATTGTCGAAATACTTGTTCTATTAAATATTTGTCGCACCATGATGAACCAGCAGTATGATTGCTTAAAACGTGGACCCGTTTAAACCAAAATCCTATTCACTTGTTCACGTTAATAAAAAATATAAAAGGATTCGTGGAAAAACTGTTCAGATTCAGTAAAAAATCGTTCACATTTTGAAATAAAATTATAAGCTGAAACTATGAACGTGTAAATTAATATCTTAATTCTTTGACGCCTGCCTTTTCCGTGCAATGTTTTTTTAACAAACACGGGCGAGTTACATGAGTTGTACCCCGATTGCACTGCTGGCAAGCATAGTACGCACACCACTTCACTATATACGTACTAATGCTCGGTTACGTAAAGAACCTCGCAAACGGGTACAATAACAACGCACAATCAGACAGACATTATACGACAAACTATGTTAACACAATAGTTCACAATGTGATTTGGTCTCATATGAGACCAGTGAGTATTAGCATTAGATGAAATCCAAACCTATAATTGAGCTACATTGCAATGCATAATTGCGGCTAACTGATGAAAAGTTGTGTTCTATAGTAGTCAAGAATATCCCAGCCAGCCCCAACAAAGATATGGAATTGGAATTGCATAAATTTATAGCTTAATGTTAATTTTTATTGTAAACTTTTCAGCATAGATCAAAATTTTACATTGTACCTGTTAAACGCCTGAGCATGAAAACGAGCTGACTTCACAATAATCAAGCAAATACCAGAAAACTGAAACTATGAAAGTTACATGCAATAGAAGAATTTTCTACCTTGAAAAATTCCCAAAATATTTGTCAAAGATGGAATAGGCGGTGTTCCTTAACTCCTAGCTTGACATTGCGGCTGGTCATAGGCAACAGTATTATGAAATCTGAATGCAAAAATGAATAAACTGTAAGCATCGACTGTTATTAAATCAAAATACAGCGAGCATTTCAGGACAATACAGAAAAAATGTCCGGATATGTCAAATCTGGGAAACGGGCTGTTCACTCAACAAGTCAACGTCGACCGATCCAGCGATCATGAAAATTGACATCCAACCATTCTCGCACCGATTTGGTATAATGAGCGGGCGCGTCGTGCTGTTAGAATTAAAATTTCCGCACTCGTCCAGCTATTCACATTGAGGTAAAAAATCATCCTTGAGCATTCCCAAATAGCCGTCACCTGTAACAATTTCGTAGAACAGGAAAGGCCCAATGAAGCCTGCAGAGTACATGACAACCCAAACAATCAAATCAGAAGTATGAGGCAGGTGCTTAATTGTTTTATAAGGATTCTACTTTTCCCAATAAACGCAATTTTGTTGACCCTTGCGCTTGAATGAGCTTTGAGCGGACCAAATAAATCGAGCAGGAAATTCCGAATCATCGCAAATTTTTGCCAACTATAGTTCAACAAAGTCCACATGGCGGTCAAAATGATCTTCGTTTAGTTGATGTAAAATTCAGATGGAATGGCTTCAGTTCTAGCTCTTTGACGATCCGATGAGCAGTCACCCTCAATGGCCAGCTTCCACTGACAGCCGACTAATTGACTTGCGCGACCATTTGACAAGTGGCTGTATGCGGGCAACCAGGTTTAGATACATTTGTTGTTCGGAGCTGGCAAAGACTAATAAAGGCATAATGATCGGATAACTTTAGACGAATTATTGGGTTTTGAGTACATTCTTACTTCTTTAACTTTGTCGATAACAGAAAACCTCTAATTAACCCTATAATTAGTAATCTCTAAGTATAACGCTTGTATACAACCAGGTAAAAAATCATATTTTCTCAAATGGTTGCTGACTTATGACAGTTCAGTTTTGCTTACTTCTGGGCCACCCTGTATATATTAGAGATATGTCTCTAATATTATAGCGATATATATTGGAGACGTATCTACAGGGTGTCCAATAAGTAACGCCCTAGCATTAAAGTGACTCAGCGCGAAAAATAAACTTATGTAGAAGCTATGTACGTACTTTCATATATAACTTATATTTTTGATAAATAACATTTATACTAAGTGTCAATCTAGGTGCCTCCAAGACCAATGCATTCTTCCAGTCAAAGTTGCACAGTTCGGAAGAATTTTCGAACCATGCCAGGCTGTAGAAGGGAGAGCTCTTCCGATGTAGCCTCTTTCAGACACAACATGGTTTGTGATTTCCGTTTGTATACCTTCTCCTTCAATACTCACCATATAAAAAGCTAGAAGGACTTATATCATGAGGACGAGCAGGCCATTCGACGGGGTCTCGGCGCCCCAGCCAACAGTCAGGGAAGTTTTCGTCCAACCAACGGTGCACAGCCATCTCAAAATGGGGAGGCGCCGCCCTGCATAAAGTCATGCCTGTTAATATTTGGTAACAGTAGAATATTAGGATAAAATTCATTTTGCAACATCATTAGACAGTTGGCTAAATTCGCACTACCATCGAAAAATAAAGGTCCAAAATATACACTAGACCACATGCCGACAAATACTGTTAGACTAGGAGCATTCATATAGTGTTCTGCATGCCAATAAATACAATTATATCGGTTAACGTCACCGTTCAGTTTAAAATTGCTTTCGTCGGACCAAATGACTTCGTCAACTATATTAGTATTATCGTCGAGACACTGTAGTCATTGCTCACAAAATTCAACCCTGCGATAATAGCCATCCTCATTCAGAGCATGAATTAAAGGTTTTAGACTCAGACTTTTAACAATTCGGAAAAACAATAGAATTCCTGGTGCCGGTTTCAACAGCTGACCGGTGTATTACCTTTCTCAGACTATTGTCAAAATGATAGGAAATATCAGCTATTGCAGCGTCGCCAGATGCCATCGGTGGTCTTCCTGTTAGCTACTAAACATGTTAGATCAAACCTTTTATTAACTTAAGCAAATAATTTACAATATATGGCTGTAAATACTATTAATACCAAGACCATTGCCGCACAACTCCATGGCTATGTTGGTTAGCTCAATACAGTCTATCTACAGTTATTCAATCAGCCAAATTAAACTGAGTATCAGACATTTTGTTATTCGTAAATTTCTAATATCTTCGGTTATAATTCCTGAAACTATGAGCGTTGTAAATATGTTATGTCACTCTTAGCAACAGTTTGAAGTTAGGGATTTCTTATGGGACGTTCTATAAATATAAAAAAACTATATAAAAAGATATAAATTCACATGAAAATTGCAGGAACGAAAATTGAATTGTATATTACATTGTGACACTTTTTAGTATATAATTTAGAAACAGGCTGAAGTAATGGCCACAAAAACCAAAAATAAATATCTATGTAATTTACTAATTTTTTCATAACGTAGAAACAATATTCATGTATGAAACGAACAACAGGTACTCTTGTTTTTTTTGTAGAAACTACATGTATATAAGATGGCACTTAAGAGTTTTATTGCCACAACAATATCGGAACAAAACTCTAATCTATATATGGAAGAGCAATAAAAGTTTGTCAAACGCTTGGTCTTTTTTCCATTTTAAATGACTGTCTTTTCAATAAGACAAATTAAATTTGGGACAGGCAGACGATATCAACGAGCCAAAAGCGACACCATCAAACATGTGCTAAAAAAAACTGAACTAATATGTTTCGGCTTCGATGTACTGCTTCATTTTACCGATTACGAATGCTGCTGGGCACTCATGTGAAATGCGCTTGATCATCAAATATATAGAATAAAAATTGTTTCAAGTCAAAAGTTTTCTACAGTTTTCTGATTGCTACAGTTCACAGATAGTAACTAATTTCAAGAACAAAATATATTTCGGCATCAAAAAATTAGAAACAAAGTTTTGCTTTTGGAAAAATTGTTCGGTAGACAAGGAGAACTATATAATCGCACTGGCAGATCACATTCATTTTCAGTTTCAATGCGTGGACCAGACTTCGTTGCCTTTTTTGTAGCGTGGAACACATTATATATAAGTATATCTATCTTCAAGTCTGAACACACAGGTCACAACTATACAAATGAACACCAATGGTCACAGCACAACAAACCTGTTATTTAACTTAGTGCACAGAATAAGTTGTAAACTGTTGGGCAACTGTGTTGTAATCATTTCCTTCCACGTATTTTTTGGAGTTCTATCCTATGCGCTTACAACATCAACAAAACACCAATAGGTTTCCTATTATAGTTAGTTAAAGTACCTTCAGAGTACTTTTAACGCAGCGTTTATAAAGTCCTCAACGTTTTGGACCTATGTACCCCACACAGCTTCAGGCACACGTTCGACCGCAGGGTGTCTTAGGAATCGTCGTTCTATTTTTATCAAATTTTAAAAGTAGTTAGCTAAGAGTGTTGTCGTTTCCCGACTGTGTCAAAGATATCGTGTCTTCTTTGTTGTTTTATTGAGTGTGTACGACATACTATTTTGCCACCACGTAGTTGTCTAGGTACAAAAATACCGTTATATTGAAAAACTAGCAACACAACTAAATAATACAACGCATTAACTACATGGTTACCGTTACTGTAAAAAACTGTAGCTAAGGGTATGTGCGACATCGTAAATAAAAAATAGCTTGTGATTTCTCGTATACCCTTAGGCATTGGTTGACAGTAAAGGTGTGACCCTGACTGTTCGTGCAGTATCGCCAGGCGGACTAAAGTTCCAGACGGTGGTATCTTGGCTACTAATGATGTCTCAGATATTATCACCCTTTATCAACGCAACTGTTTCTGTCAACAGATAAATATTTTGTAATGTTTGTTCTGGTATATATAATTCCCTCCAAAACTGTCGGGTAAACACTGGGGATGACAAAGCATACGAACAAGCTTTTATTGACGCCCATCAAAGCTTAGATTTGAGCCCATTAAACACGTCTACAGATAAAACAAATTAACTGAAGATTGTTAGCCGACAAATGTTGGATCGGCCAGTAATAGGTTACATAAAAAAGACATATCTCAAACATTGGCATTAGTTACTCAGGATAATGTGACGTATAACTAGCCCAAATGAGCGCGAATTCCACATTATTATTATTATTATCCATTATCGTTGTTCTGAAAAATATGGCGTACTACAAATTGTGCAAACACTGCATGCAATCTATTGTGCTTAATCATTATAAACCGGATTATGATTTAGCCCAAACCAAAACGTATCATTTTCCTCCGGTGTGATCACCCCGAAAATAGATTTGCAATTTGGGAATTAATGCTTAATATATGAACGTAGCGTATGGGCCCAACTGTAACTAAAGAAACTACAGCTATTAACACTGAAATAGAGCTGCTTAATAAAAATCGCATTCTGCACAGCCAACCAGGGTCTAAAATTATTGTAACATTTATTTTCGTTTTTAAACCTTCGTTTATCACCTTAAATTATAACCTGAATTCAGTCTGTAAAATCACATTAGATCGAGCGTAAACGTGAAATTTTATATATATATATCAATAACGATTTCGAATTATCAAAACCTGTATCTCTTATGTTTCGAGGCGTACGTGCGTGAAAGGTTCACTATATTTTTGAAAGCTTTAAAGTTCAAAGTATATAACTAAAAATGTAGCTCATCTTGTAATGAGATACGAATGTAATTTATAAATCAATTAAATAGAGGTTATATATTGTCTATTGTAAAACATAAGACATGAATCATCTATTTGGTAGAGAGTAGAGAATTTGCATAAATTGTGGATTATCATGTAATGTGCAAATGGTACCGAAATATTTCCGTTTGATTCACATCCCTTTTCTAAAATATTGGTGTTCTGCTCGACTAGATTGAAGGCTAGTCGGTTGAAATTAACATTCTCTATCGGTGATGAAATGTACTAATACTGTATTTTTCAGCATTTCACTTGCCCAGCCACAAACACCTCACCCAGAATAAGGCCGTGTTCACATTGCGTCCAAACCGGCTTGTGTTCTCATTCATCCGATCAGTACCATTAAATTCTGCGCCGACTTATAAAGTGTATAAGTGTATGTATTTCTTTACATCACGTCATGAGATTAGACTCTGGTAATATTGTTCACGATCAATCAAATTGGATAGGATCAAGTATTCACTCATGAAGTTCAGTTTTTACAAACAAAAACAATTATATTAAAAGATTAATTTAGCAACATTTCAAGTGAAAGTAAACCTGAACTGTAAATTAAAATCTGACTAAACATACGTGCGTTTACCGTTGATGTCTTAAGCTCTTAGCTACAGATCTATATTCTAAAGAAAACCGCTGCTGATGCGGTGTACATGATTATAGTTATTTTGTTCTTTCTGTATGTGCTAAATTTAGAACCTTTTTATAAGTGGCAAAATTCTACTTTCCCTGTAACTTAGGAAGGAACCCTTAATCAGGCTTATTTTGACACCATTTAATTTTTTTGGACGAGCCAAATCGAATGACACGCAATGTGACTACATTTGGAAAAATTTAAAATTAAAAAAATTAAAAATTGTAAATTTTGAGAAGTTTCGTATAAAATCGGCATGGCGCAGAGTCAATAAGCAGTTTCTTAAAAGTGTCGATATGATAACTCAAAAATCTGAAACTTCGAAAAAATTGAAGACGTTAAAGACATGGTATTGTGATAAATGTTGTAGAATGCTTAAGAGATACGAAGCTAAATAACAAAATTATATAGGCTTCGATAACGTTGGATGTCTTGACGGACCGCGCTAGAGCCAAAACGTATCTCGCATATATGGCAAGTAAAACAGCCAGTAATCGACAACAAATGATGTATATGTCTAGAAGAAAGGACAGCTTAGAGCGGGGGGTTGTGGGGTGGCATCCCGCTACTTATTCTTAGACTTAGTGCAAGCCTTATGTGTAATTTGCACTCTATACTAAGGCATAGGCTTAAGCTACCGATGGCGCTACATTTTGCACTTCACATGTTGGCTTTCTCTACACGAGTGCCCAATTTGTCAAGCAACCATTTTATATCAGATTATTAGAACATTCAAATCGAACTTTTGCGTGAGGTATTTTTATCTCAGGTTCGATCACATGCGAAGTTAATTCGAGAAATGACACCAATGGTATGATGCGAGAAATCTCAAAATTCTATTGTCTGTTTTTCTATAAATAACCAAACATCTTATGGGAGCATAATGCCAGGAATTTAGATGTCAGACCTTAATAATGATTTTCAAAAAAATACATTTTTGAATATAGCAATGACCAAAAGCTATATGGTTTAAGCGTTTCTTAATAAGTAGCTATTTTCCAAGAATATATTGAAAAAAATTGAATTTAAAATAAAAATCGGCAACGCAATGACCTTAATTTAATGAAAATACAAAGTCGTAAGACAAAATATCACAGCCTTCTGTCAAACACTAGCATAAACCGAATTTTTCTAGACTCACAAAAATTGTAGCGCTGTTGCTTAGTGGGTTGAAATATTAGTCGGAAGGTGTGTTCTGCAGTACGGTGATATCTGCAAGACATGAAAATTGCAATATAATATTTAAACTGAAAGTTATGTGATTTGCGTGCAATAAATGAAGAAACCGTATATTTAGTACCAACATTGAAGGCCTAATCCGGAAACGTACCAGCACAAAGCTGTCGAACGGCTCTACTGACCGCAGGACGGCTAGTCTGCTAGTCTTGAACTGTTACAATAGTTCATAACGGTAGTTTTGATCATTTGTGTGTATTAAGTGCATTGATTGTACAAATTTGGTCGTGTCGCATTAAACAAAACACGGTTGAATTGCTATTATAATGGAGCAAAATGATAATATGAAAGTAGTAGGCGATATGTTCTCATACCCGATGTTAATTCAACAAGCAATAAATATTCACATTCAACGTTTTTAATTCAACAATATTTTAAAAGAGAAGCCCAAAAGAAGAACTCCAAAAACCTTTTTCATTTTAGTACACCTAGGCATCGTCATGCTGCCAAAGTGATACATACATATACCGCGAGCTACTGGAATATTAATGAAGGTTTTCCTTGATCTCAAATAAATATTTTAAAGCTGATTGTGTAGAAATTATAGCCTATAATTTTATTGAGCCAGCTTCTGGTAAAATACCGGCTTGAGATTAAATGCTGCAAACACATTTCAGATGTGAGAGTGGTAATGCTATGAACCACATAAAGGCGAGAATTTACGTCTAGACATTAAACGAACATTAAATTATTCTCACCTTCATTAAAAGGATTCTTCTATCAGCAGTAGGTTTTATGAAATGACAGCGTAATTTCATATTATGTTATTATAAACTTCATGAAGTATATATATTGTTACAAACTACAGAAAAAATTTAGTTATAACCTGAGCACATCGTTGTTGGATATATGCGCCCAAATACGTTACGGTCATGTAGCTTATAATATATAATTCGCAGCATATATATTGTTATTATTTGTTTGAAATGTTGCGCATAATAGATGCGAAGTTACTTCAAATCATATTTAAATCGTCAAAAACTATGCCTCGTCTGTGTTTGTCTGCCGTTAAAAACTCATAGCTGTGTTGAAGAAATATTTTAAGAAATTCTTTGTCAAGCGCAAAACTACATCTAATTGTACCAAGATTACTACAATTGACGTAATAGTTTCGTATGCAAAATCAGCCACAATTATTTACCCAAAATTTCTGAAAACTTGGAAAAATTGCTCATGTAGAGAAAACTGAAGTTTTGAGGTCTAATATCTTTTTCTAATGCATCAAATCAAAATTGGAGAACCACTATCATTACAAGGTCGCTAAATAGAGAATTACAAGATTGTGCTACAGCATTTTTGTCTGGCTCATCATTTTAATAACCCGAAAACAGAAATCTTCAATGTTTTAACTGAGTTAGTTATTTAAATTTTACCAGCGAACGATGATTTTACTGCTATAAGCCTACGGAGGAGTACTTTGTTACAACGTCTTACAAGTTTTACCTAACGATACAACATAGATAGCATACTATGCAACTACACAGAACTTTTCTCGCTCTACAAAATGAGCCAAAGAATGCCCTTTTATTTTCTTCGGTTAAGGAGATATGTTGGTTTCCGTGTATTTCGGGTCTCATGGGTCCGTAAACCACCATTTGGTTTCACGACTCTTCTGCACTCCAAGGCGGTCTTTTGTAAAATCTTTAAATATAATTTTGTTGGCTTGCTCTGTAAAATGATACTTGCTCAACTGTGGCAACAATGTGGTTCAAGAAATGAGAAGCACCGGCCTATGTTTGTGTATCAAAGCTGTGTAGGAGCCTAATTTTTTTATTGTAAATTGTAATCTAATAAATTAGTTTCTTCATCATCTTAGCTTTATTCAGCCAACTGTTTTCAACCGTAACATTTGTACAGCTAAACATTCGATTTCAAGTGTCGAATTGTACAAATTTTTAAGCCAAATTTTAGGCAATTGCTAGAATGTGTATACACAGTCAAATGACAATATACCACGGATACCGCAGTTTCGCTCAGTTGGAATCTAGTATCAGAATCGATATTCATCAAGCGAATACGCCATGATATCACTTATACGTTATATATTGCTTTCTATGATAATTGTTAAGATTAGGCAAAAAATTTTCTATCTCGAGTGGTGTTCCGCAGTTTATTCTTGTGTCGAATCGCACCTTGACAGCAGTTTTTGAAGGAGCGTTCGATGGCTACGTTTAACACTAAACATATGCATATATATTTGCCTTCAACATGTTATGCTGGTTTTTTCCAAAACAACCTAATTGGTGAGCTAGTATTCCCACTACCGTTGGGCCTTTAGTGCTTTAAATTCTACAATATGTGGTGTTTTTACATCGTGAATTTATAGAAAAATATCCTTTCATAGTATCTTAGAGAAAATATATAAGATTCTGTTTGTGCCTTTTACAACTTTTGGCTACGTCCAAGCTACACAGACCCTCCAAATCAATTTCTAATAGTTTTCTGTATTACATTTTACTGCGGTTGATATAGTGACACCTCTATTACATAACTAGGCAGCGCTATATGGGATTACGGCTTTGATTGGGTTCCTTTTGTTTCGTTTTCTATACGTTAGACTCCAATTTCTGCAATTGTTAGGAATTTGCCGACCGAAGCACTTAGTATTAAAAGTAACACATCTGACTTAACGTATAGAAGTTACGAATTTTGTCAAATATTTAAAACAAAGTCACAGTTCCAAGGCAGTAATAAAAAGGCTGATGGAAGTACAAAAAATATGACTGCATGATTGTTTGATTTAATTAATGCATGACGTACTAGTCATAGTTATTTTAAACTCATAGCATGGCAGATCATTTTAGAGAAACTGTCACAGTAAACCATTGTTTGTACGCAAAAATACTGCGTACCTGTGGGCGAGCTACAGGCTCCGATTACTGCGCTAAATAGTTGAATCTATGTAGAAATTTCAAAGTATATATGCGAAAATTTGGTTATATATATAAATTTGACAGTTCTTCTCCATTAGACTAGTGGTTTTAAGCCGGAGTATGGAGAACAAGCCACCCCGTCCATGGCCTCCCTTAGATACGGGCCTTAGATGCAGTATATATTTGCTTTGTCGCTTATGAGTATTTCTATAATTGTCACTGATACTCAGCAGAAAATCGGAACATTTCGTTGAAGACATTTTAGTAGCTAGGTTTAAGCTGGTTTATATATATAAGCTGTTATGACCCATAACGCTGAAGTGGGCGCAGTTCTGAGTCCTTACCAACGGCTCAATATTTGGCTGATCTTTCACATAACACTACCGGGATAGCGTCTATTCCGTTGCACAACCTTGACGTTGCATTGCGATAAAATTCATAAAATGACAAAGTTTTAGCTGGGAAAAGAGTTACTAGGACACAAATAATGCTGAGAGAAAATTTCCAGGTTCCTGCGGAATACAAAGTAAATTTTCGAAAGCAAATACAAAGCAAATTCCGGTTCCCAAATTCCCTACGGAAATTTCGAACAAGATCAATGCCCAGATTCCGAAGGAATATAAAAAAGTAGCAGTTCCCCAAACTCCTGCGGGAATGTAAAGCGATACAAATTCCCAGACACAACAACTCAATAAAACTTGCGCATGAATTATAATCGTCGAATATGGCGGCACAACGTTAACGCCGGATAAATGTTGAAGTCATAATGCTAAACATTTATACAAAAACACAGAGTATAATGATTTAAAGCGACATTTAAATTGTCTTAAGCCAGTGCTTACACAAAGTTGTAATTTGAGCAATAAAACCATTCGGAAGAGTTTACTGCAGCTATCAATACTATTTATGATCTTAGTCGTCTTTTACTGACGAAGTTGTCGTGGTAAGCATGCTACCATAATTATAACCGTTTGATATAATTATGGTTAGCGACGGCTACAACTGCCGCGACAATATTATGTGATGAAAAGGAAACCAAATCTTGTTCAATTCTTGATAAAACGTTACGCAAACTACCGTGTCTGAAACTTAAAATCAGCTGAGACAAAGATTTATTTAAAATCAAAAATGCAACTTTACCTCTAAATGATACTTCGCAAAAGCGTAGTGATAGCCCAGAGGCATTAAACACATGTGCATTGATAGTTGTATATGGGTTGTCTCGACTTAGGTCATTGAACGAGTAGCTTCCCAAAATATATATTCCTTTAACTAAAGTAACTTTACCTATGAAAAATACATCGCTGGAGCGCAAGGACATTCCAGAGCTACCAAATATATCTACTAAACTACCAAGTATTAGGGGTTAGCTTTGAGGTGGGACGACTTACGTGAAATAACAAATGGCTGTCCACAACAATTTCGCTTATGCATCGTTCACAATAAGTTGCGTGTAGGCTGATATAGCCTTATCTGAATGTCAAATTAGGCTCAGTGAACAATGATATAGTACGGGCTATATATACTTTTTGTCCTTGTAGACATATTGGTTCTTTTCCGTTACAACCCCAGCCCGCGTTTGCCCAAAAATGGTCAGATTCTAGAAATTTTAGTATCTTTGTGATCCTCGAGAGCTCCCTTAATCTTTTCAAACAAAAATTGAATTTTTTTAATTTTAATTTTTTTTTCGATTTTTTCGAGTCCCAAGGGAACCAAAATTTTTTTTCTTGAAAATTGGATTTTTATTCACCATTCGACGCGGCTTGGCGAGCTGAATCGAATGGTGTTATTTTTAGCGAGGTTCGATAACCAAATCCTAGATTATGGTCAAAAACTATCGGAGGCTGAGAGGTTCAGCATTTGAACAATTTCGGTCATAACTTAGGATACGGTTATCAGATACCGTTAAAATAACATCATTAGACTCAGCTCGTTAAGCCGCGCGAAATGGTGGGTAAAAATCCAATTTTCATTTTCAATTGTTTTTGTTCTTAAAGGGGATTGAGCCTTGGGACCCGAAAAATCGAAAAAAAAATTTTAAATTTTAAAAATTCGATTTTTTGGTTGCAATGATCAGGGGAGGACTCGAGGACCACAAAAATACCAAAATTTCCAGAGTCGTGTGTCGTTTCTGTTAATATTTCGATGAATATTAGGTAAAAGCTACCGACATGAAGGCCTTGCTCCAATCTCCCGAAAATTCACTTATAACGCCAGATTCGAAACATTCGTGCAAATGCCCACGCATTTGTTGATGGTCATAAATCTTGTGACTAGGACATATACTTGTAGCTCTAGCGGACTAGATCCACCATGTAAGCTATTGCAAGGAGACCTCAGTCATTACCCCCGTCTGTTGTCGTGCCACCGGCATAATTGCCAGGCAAATAACACCATCATCCTGTAAAGGTGGACGTACACACGGGACAACACTCGCTGAAGATCGTCGTTTATGTTAAACGGCAACGGCTCGTATATTTTAATAACGCTACCGCCTGCCACCGTGGTAAGCCAATGATTACGTCCGAAGTGGTAGATTAGAATAAATTTTGTTTCTGCGCGGTCACCCTCGTATTAAATCTTAAGTGTTAAAATGTCATTGAGCCCGCGAATGTCTTGATATTGTCGTCCAACCAAAATTTTGACAACATTTATGTGTCTATCTTTAACCCATCGCGAATTCAAAGGATCCAATTTGTCTCCGTGAGTAAGATGAATGCATCCAACAACTTTCCACCCGACGAGATTTCTATGAATGTCTGTTTTGGTGGTGGTTTACTGATGTCATCTGAATCCCTTTACTAGGCTTGTGGAAGAAATAGTAGCAAGGGATTTATGCTTTATCTGTGGTCACATTTTTGAATTGAAATATGTTTTTAGGCAGCACTTTCAGCACTCTGAAGGGACAACTCCATGCTTGCTCCTGTTTCGAACCTTTCGACCCTGTTTTCTAGTACGGAATAATAAGACATCATCACCTTCACAAATATCTGTCCTATCTTGCGGTGGCGGTCTTGAACAATCTTCGTCTTTTCCAGAGCTTTAGTTATATTTTCTGTTGCTTTTCGTCAGTAACAAGCGTGAAACACCCATAGCGTTGAGTTACCTTTCACCGTTATCAATTTGGCTGCAACGTATGCTGTCAGCACCAACGTCAAAGTATGTACCACTTGCATACATTGGTTTGAATGGTATCCCACTTGTCGCTGATCGAGGGGTGTAACGATAACTTTCTAAGATACATGTCCCAATTTCGGATGCCATCAATAGCCACCATTTTTTCAAGTTTTTGCGAATGCTGACGATAACTTGCGTCAATTTTGTTGCTGGTGAACAGCGCATCTAACACTTTGTTCACAAATTCCCTGCTCTGTCCTGAAGACACAACCGCGGGAAAGCCCTTGTCCAGAAAGATATCATAACGTGTGCCGACTCTATCTGCTGATTTATTGGGTACAGAAATGACTTCTGGCCAATTTGATAGGTCAGCAATCACTAGAATAAATTTATTGCCTTTGAGTGACTCAGTCAAGGACGCTAAGTCGATTTCAACCAAGACTTCAACTTTTTTCAAGTTCTTGGCAACATCTGACATCAATTGCGACCATGATTCGGAACATTTTTTATTCTTGATGTAATCCAAAATTTCATTTTATTCGTAATCCAATTAGATTAGGTAAAGCACTTATAAATATATATATTATCCCTGAAAAGGATTTATTGCCAGCCAAAGCCATAGTAAGACAGCCATGATACTATCGACCGTTCACGGACAGATTTTCCCCTGCTCGTCTTTTGAATATTTATCAATGTGGAAAATGTGCCCGGGCAGATATTTGCCCAATGGTTTTTTTTCACGAGAAAAATCTGCCCGTAACACCGGACCTCTTGATTATACTCTTAACACAAATTTGCTTCCAATAAAAGTTAACACTGACGCAGTCGTTGGAATACCTTGCATTGTTTATATACAGTATGAGCTCACTGTTTGATCTAATGTGTGCCAGCCGTACCAATTTATATCCGTTAGCTAAATTTGTATATTCCTAAGAATTTCAGCAACAATTACATATCCATTTCTGTTTGGACAATGCGTTTTCATAAGTCTTTAAATTTATTATATATTGAAATAATGCCGCGAATGGCAAGAACCCTATCAGCCAAAACCTATCACTTGAAATGTACGCTTAAACCGTAACGTAGCTTATCAAAAACATGAAAAGTTTTATATTTCTGATGAAGAGCGAACTCTGACTCATGTTTTATAAATTGAAACGGTGGAAAAAAATGGCTGCAACAATCCGATAAGACGTAGTTACCCATCAATCCGACTGTCACAACCGCTATATATAGCTTGAAAAATTACTAAATTCATTGATGTTGAAGGCAAATATATACTACGCAAAAACATAGACAAACTGAAGCTAATTGAAAAAAAATTGCAGAGAACCATACTTCGTTGGTATATAATGGATTGCCATTTTACCATCAATGTTACAAAAATATATTGTGAATATTTGATCGCTCATAGTAAAGAATACAAAAATGGTATTTTATTATCAAAAACTGACGTTACATAACTAAACATCAGAAACACCAATTCTATAACTACTCCTCGAAATTTTGTGGCATAAATATTTTTTAAACACCTGGGTGTTAGTAAATTGTGGTAATATTTAAATGCAATACGGTACTGTAATTTATCGAGGCACCGCATTTTCCTGGAATAAAATTTATTTTACGCAGTATATACAAAAGCACTATCAACCGTTTGCCATTTGATGATTTATGTAATGTTTTCTAATTTAAAACTAGCTTGACAAATTAAGAGGACAAATAAGGTAACTATACTTGTTTCCTGAAACAGAGCCTGTCTTTAGATTTATCGACATGCAATATCCAACAAAACTAGAGCATACAATGTATTTTACGATCTACAAATTATATATAAGATATTGATATATATAATAATATAAAACGCTTTATGTAACGCCTCATTTGGTTTGGTTAAATACAATCAAGCAAAGAGAAAGATACAATTCAGACTATGCTTCAACCGAATGTAACGACCATGGCACACATTGCATCCGTAACCTTGAGGTAGCTTATAACACCACGCAAGGTATCTACATGCAACGGATTTCCATGCAATTAAAGAAGTCGCCTGATCTTAGGCTGTCTGAGAATCAAAGAATATTTTGCGACACTTTATGGTCTGAGATCTCCGTAATTGCCAATCTTCTGCACTTGGATTTTTCAATAAAAATTGCATATACTAAAAAACTCGAGATTTATATCACCACTGAACTTTCGTAATAATCTAAGCAAAACACGCAATACCCATTCCAAAATACATTTTGAATGTCCGACTCAATTTAAAACACAACTACATAAATCAGATTAAAATGTAACTTATTCATACAGTTACGGACAAAAAGAAAGCAAAACTTTGGTCGTAAAATTAAAAGCATCTACTCAATTATTGTTATTCGCGAAATTATCGCACACAACTAGCGTTCATTTCCGTTCGTAACTGTACTTTTCCTTCAATTCGACCTTGTTTTAGTTTTTCACTTTAGATATTAATAATTCAAATGCGTGTACAGTATATCAAAATTCACCACCTATGAAACTTGTGTATATATATGCAGTTACGTTGCCGACACATAATTGTAGAAACGACGGCTTCTACAAACAAAAAATTCCTTGAAATTTAAGAGTTTTCTTAATATTTTTGCACCACAAGCTATTCTTTTAAAATTCAAAGATCTATTCCTTGAAATTTTAAAGAATTGTTTTTCTAAAATATAAGATTACTGTTGGGGCTACCCTAGGTAATATCAAACATTAATTTTGCAAAAACCACTTATGACTTCCCAAATTCCTGTACTCAAACACGAGAACATCCAAATGTTCCAAGTTATAGGCAAGGATAAACGTCACCTAGGAAACATTAACACATTGGAACGCATACCACTCCGGGTAAGATACATCACATAACGTGCTAATTTAGATGTAAATAGTTGCAGTTTTGTGCTAGTTTGTCAATAGTTGCAAAGCTCTGTGCTTATTCTGTCGCTAAGTTATCACGCTAAACCAAAGTTGCTATAGCAGACGGGCAGATATATGAATATTTTGACCGTTAATTGGGATTAACCATCAGTTCATTGTAGAAGACTTGCCGTGTACCCGTATCCAACAACGTAAATCCAACTTTTAAACCAAAATCACGTGGACTTTATAAAAACTTTTCACAGTACCTTTCAGTAAAACGTCAGGAATACTTCTTTTAATTTTAAAATTCCCAGTGTTGTAAAAATCAAATTGCTTTTATGATTGGAAAATAATGTTACACTGCGACAAATGGCCCGGTTCTATTCCAGTCGCAGATATTTCGATTGCAAATGGTCGCCTTATGTCGTTCTGAATCGTCATGATAACGGAGCACGGTCTGTAGGCTTACAGTTAAAATATGGCAATATTGACAGCCCATTCGCAGCTATACAGTTTAGCAGCATGTTGTATAGCGTAACGGTATACATGGTTTGCGAAGAAGCTAAAATTTTGCCTAAGCAAACATAATATTATGCTATTAGTTGGTTTACTTATTATGTTTGTTATGACGCTCCAAAACACCTCTAGTACAAAAATTACATTGGCTAAAGCACTACTTGCCAAACTTTGTATTGTAACTACATACATATCGTGAATCTCCACATACTAGTTATCGATATTTACAACGCTATTATTAATTTTGATATAAAGAGCTGCTGTTTCTTGCAACAAAAATGCACGAAAAGGTAACAATGTTGCACAAGATAAACTTTTCCAATGTATATAAACCGCGTAGTAATAAGTAATATTTTGCCCCCAAAAGATAGTAACACTAATTAAAATATATATTTGAAACCAAGGCTTATTTTTGAGACTGAGCAAGCTTCGCTAGTGGAATTTCCCCAGATAAAATATTAATTATGCAGAAACCCTTTTTGTTCTCGTCTCTATCAGGCATAACGATTAATCAGATTGATAGACTTTCGCAAATATTTTTATTCGAAGCCTAATGAAATTGTGTTTGCGCTGCTCCAATGATTTCGGACATAAATTAGGGGAAGCTTATTGGGTTATTTAATCCACTAAACAGGTTAGTTCCGTTGCTTTCAACCTTATGTTAAGAATGTTATTAACCGTGCGGTACAATACGGGGACTAAATTTTGGCACCACACAACAGTAAAGTTTACCACTTCTCAATATTAAGTAGATGCATGTACAGGATTAGCATAGGTATACAGAGATTCAGGATTGACGAACACGATAAAATAACTGTATTTCCGTGGTACCCATCAAATAATGCAATGACCACAGGCCTACACCGTAGTTATGAGTCTTCATGTTATAATTTTTCTTGAAAATTGTTATTCAATAATTTAAAATAGTTTTTTAGTCATCGAAGGAAGAATTAAAGTGCTCTACGGGTTTGATGTGCTTAAATGGACGCAGCGTTACCGTTAAAGCATTGGTGGTTTATCATTACTGCTGGACTATACTGCGGGTTCAGGACGCTGAGTCTAGAACCGTGCAATCGTCACTAAATGCAGATTAGCCGCACTAGCTCCGTATCGGCTCGCTACTCAAGTATGTAATGTCAACAGCGATGGCCTGAAATAAGTGCAAATAATCAATCGATTAAGACTAAACAAACTTTCTATCGTCCCCTATTGAATTTACTTCACCGTAGTTGCAGGTCATACAGTTCAGCAAATGATTTCAGCGGTGGTTGGTATGTCTGCATTTGCAGATTTTATCTCCGCAGGAACAATGTCACACCGACGCAAATAAATAATAATATAATAACGCCACGCTTTGTAACACTTTAGAGGACTTGATATAATGCTCGGACTAATTACTTAACGTCTTTTATTGCGAGAGTCTTGCTATAGATGTATTAATTTAACGAGATAGCGTCTACATTTGTTCGAGATACACCATCCGGGAACGCAGCACTTCTGCTAAACTCGATTTAACGATGTTCCTGACAACCAACGGTGTCACGGAATACACGATAACTTCACTTTTGGCCGAAGTCTAATGGACATTCTTCGCTTTCGGCTTAAATGCAGTTAATATAATGCTGAATATTTATCCGCACGCTTCCTTAAATTGATGTGACTCCAGCAGACCATATGTTCAAGAAAATTTAAGCTTGCATTGCACAATATGAAAAATGCGAAAACAATATCACGCTAACAGCGGTGACAAAACAAAAACAGAGATCTCAAATAAACAATAAACAACAAAATAATAACATGTAAAAACTGACAAGGATTAAGGAATTAGTACATCAGCACATCAATTTTATTCGATAATGCGCAAAGTGCCTAACCATTACTCTCAAAGGCAGGAATGTGATCCTAGTATTCTGTAGACGAAGGAATATTAATATAATTATAAACTTTCGCAAGTGAGATAAGTTCGAGCGGGTAAAAATTATTAATATGGCCCTCATAAATACAATGCACGTGTCAAAACCAAATGAACGAGTAAAATTATCTAGTTAAAACTTAGACACGTGATTTGACTGTGGCATACCCATACCACCATACCACGAGCTGATAACACGCTATAGTAAAATAGCTAGATTGCCAATGAATTATCAATTTTTATAATCGATAAAAAGCTAAACGTTTAATGAAGCGTTGATGAATTTTGCTGGATTTTGGCACTCTTGACCATAAGCACAAACATCTTGAAACATTGTCGCAGTGGGTTTCGTGCTGTCTTATGCCACCACATTTCGTGGAGGGTTGAACAAATTCCGTTATCCCGATTTCATGGAGGGACATTTTGTCTCCTCGCAACTTCACGAGAGGAGAAACCCCCTCGAAATACGAACCCTCCCGTCACAAATCACAAAGTGTCACGCTGAAATCGTATGCAATAGTACAAAGTGACTCCCACGAAATTGCGAGGAATACGAAAAATGTCCCCCACTAAATGGAGGGCGACAGCCCTAAACGCATCGCAGATTATTAAAGTTTTAACAGTGTTGGACATTTTACTAATAACATTAACTTACTCCTGGCTTAATTAAATGCATCTCCACCAACGTAAGACATGAGTAGGTTATGTACATTAAAACGTATAATCATCTTCTCGGTTTACGTTTGGAATTAGCGCTAGCAAAACTGTCCATCACTAATTATTCCGATTACATTACTTTCCCTGATTACTGCTAACCTTTCAAAACTATTAGGATATACTATGTGTGATTTTGATATATCTACGATATTGTGTGCATCGTGATATACAACGGATTTACGGAAATGTTTTAAACTTTAGTCATTCATTTGTGTTATCTGCTTCAATAAGGTCTCGCACCACGTCTGCCACCAGCTCTCCCTCGGCCACCAAACATGGGTCCGCCACCTAAAAAGTACAATTAGCTTTCTATTACCTTTAGTAGTTCGACAGTGATAGTAATCTGGGTGTTTAAAAGTTGAGAATAAAATGAATTGTGAATTAATTGGTCCAATTAACTGACTGGTCCTGATATCCCAAATATTTAATCGACTGGCTGGATTCCAATTAATTATAATTAATTGGACTATGTGCTTCAAAGTAAAAATAAGTACACATAAATAAATATGTGGCAAAATACAGCAAGCTCTGATTTATGCTTAGATTTTTTAACAGTTCTGAAAGAAATAATCTTGGTGCTGTTCTTTATACTCTGCTAAGAAAATTGTTATACAAATACTGTATACCAATGGCTGACAATTTAACTAGGTAGTAGGAAGCCCCGGTTTCACAATTTAAAAATTTTCAAAATTCAATGTTTTCAGCGAAGAACAATAAACATTGTTAATAAATAGACTCAGAAATTGTGCAAAAACGTTTTTACTGAGGTTAAAATCGGCTTTTAAATTTTTTTACATTAACCAATCATTTAAATTAAAGAGGGATTTCTGTAAAAAATTTTTTTCAATTGTGCTCTTTTACTGCGATTAGAATAAAACTATTGACTGGGTGTTCCAACAAGGAGGCACCGAAAATGACAACCCCACCCCCACATTGACGAAGCCAGTGTAATACAATCTGTGATGGCGCAAATACAGATATTGTATAAGCAAGTACGTATACAGGCAACTGGCTTCTCCGAATAGGCCCCGACATATTTCGAGCTCACCCCAGGTTCCTCCAGTTTATGCCCCCATATAAATCTTGACTCTCCCACCACCCGCGAAGTTCATGCCACGCAGATACTTTTCAGTGCGACTAAAATGACAAATTGTCTCTGATGTGCTAAAAATATGCTAATTTTCCCCCTATTTTTGGTCAAAAAACTGCCAGAACTAATAAAAATTACTTCTTTTTATGTATAAGCATGTATTGCAATCCAGTGGTAAATTACCAGTTTTTAATAAGTTCTGGTAGTTGCAGGACTTAATGTCCCCCAGTTAAATAGCGGCACCGCGCAGATAAACTGTAGGGAATCGCCATCAAGTATTTTCGGTTCTCCCAGTACCGAACAAGAGACCCGCAAGCATAATTTTAAAAGGTTGGCGTATCATGTCCCATGGCCACCATAAATCGATAAGCATACATTATTAATCTGTTACACTACATGGAGTGTCACAGCCAGACTGGAAGCACGGTATTCCTCCAGCAACCTATACTTATGTTCCCCTTCTTTCCGAAAGCATCCTTGTGAATCTATTTTCCATTCTCATATGTAAATGATCTAAGACCCTTTTAAGCTTTTGTCTGGCGCAACTGGATATGCAAGCTGCCTCCTGAAGTCGACATTGCGCCTCGCTAATGCACACTGAGTTAAGTAACTACAATAATTGATTGCAAAGCAATTAAAATGAAATTGGCTGATCAACAAATAATTTGATTGATAATCGTACGATTTTTGCAGGCCCTGGTGGTAGTTATTCAATGCTGACCGATGTGTTGCATCGATTGCTTATATATCGCCGAGTTGACCCGAAAAAACTCCAATATGACAAATATAACTGTCAATATTTTAAACCATTTCATCCTAACACATTAAATTGGTCTAAATAAATTACATAAAACAATTGCTTTTAAATTAAATTATATAAATACATCATGACAGTGTTTTGATAGCGATTTATTCAAAATTTAATCGGTTTACATTTACAAACGCTGGGTTCCGACAATATTTTTTCATTTCAAAACCCATGAAGCGGCGGCGCCCTCTTTTCATGCCTCTGGCAAAATCTAGCGCGTTCGAAACCCGCGGGCCGCGGTTTAAATTTGCAGCAAACGAAGAAATCAGACAACAAAGCATTAATCGAGAGGGCTAAGCACATACGTAACACAAAATTAACTTGACAAAAATTGAACACAACAGCGCACTGACACATTCATACGACCCGATACTACATCCCCCAAAACGGCATTTTGCTATAGTTCACCGTTTCCACGCATTTCAGTATTAACATATAGTGTTGTCGACAAGAAGTTAAATATGCGTTTGTCTCACTAACCAGAATAACCCGCATATCCGTTATACTGCTGTTCATAGCCATATCCGGCATTCATCCCAAAACTGGCGCCACCGTAGCCACCACCCATCATTCCACTTCCCTGATTGAACGATTCTTGATAACTAAATTATTATAAACAATATGAAACTGATAGCTAAAAACGCCAAACGCCAACGCTAGTGCATTTGTGATGCGAGCCGACTTATATGGACTATATAGGTGAATTAAAATTAAGCGACACATTGCTAAAGTTGTAACATACACTTTTGTTTTAGCCAAACATTTTGGAAACCTTAAGCTCAATACGAGCTACCTATTACTTAACAATTATTGAGAGGCATATAAATGGTTAGGTTTTTATAGATATGAATGCTATATTTTCACGCAGGGTCGTTGGCTTTGGATAAAATGCTTTTACTGGCCTACTCGTTCCACGCTTAGGTAGAAACGAGTTCCAGAACGAGTGCCAATACGCGTTCAATAAATGTGAAGCATTCATTACTGCAGAATACCCATACATTTACGAGGTTCGAGGTCCCATGTGACATAGCGGGTGCATCGAGAGAAGGTCTTCGACCTCCCCAGGGGAAACAAACTGTCGAAGTATATTTCGAAATTTTTCGGAATCAAAATTCTTTTAATTTTTTCCAATTTCCCCAAATCTTTTCCAAAATTTTAAGCGCGCATTAAGAGGGAGTATCGACATCGCCAAGAGAAATGGAGGGGGTCGAAGCCTCACAATATTCTCCACATGAGCATGTAAGCGAGGATAATCTAATCCGGCTTATTTATAGCTTGAAAAATATTGCCAAAGGCAATATCTTATATGATGTTGACCTGATAGATGATTTTGAACCGTTACTTTGTAGATGAATTCTGAACAAGGGTAACCTCAACAGTGTGTGTCATATAAGCTACATATTATGTACTCTTACAGCGATCATATAAGCCAAATTAAATATATGCCATTAATTCCCTAATGTTATCTACATTATAATAAGTTTTGCTTGAATTTGGCGTAAACTGGATATTTGAATACATTATTCTCTTGCTTATATAATCGCACAGACCTTATATATATGCGCAGTGAAATTGTTAACGAGTTGTAGGATGTAAAAGCAATATTCATTACATTGTGTTAATAGACTGCTAATTTTGCCAGCTTATCATAATTTACCTGTGTATTCTCATTACGTTACGAGTATTGGTGTAATAAAATTTACTCAACGATAAAAATCTGAAAAAAACTACTCCTCTAATAATACATTGGCTAAATTCCGCTCAAGAACTATTTCGCAATTCCAAGACCAAATTGAGTTTCCAGACCCAACTTCAAAGTAAGTTATCAAAAGACAATAACACAGACAATATTATCAAATTGTTCATCATGTCCCAAAACCATACACATTTTTTTCTTCTTTCGCCAGTAACCAAAATACGGTAAAATTCTAAATTTATATATTGAAACGTTTAGGTAATATCGGTACAACACTGCAAAATGCAAGTAAAATAAACAACCTTTCCTCCAATAATATAAGAACATTGTTCATCTTAATGTTTATTAACAAAGCAAAACCAGATGGGAACTTTCAAATTTATAGATCGCAACTGTCAAAACGCCATATATTTCGACAATATTTTTACGCTATGAGGCTCTAGCATTTGTCCAACTTGCTTCTTTCCATGTAATTACAATTATTACATTCATGGTATTCATAAACCTGCAGATCCACTGAGGGTCAAAATGTTATAACTAAACTGAAAAATGTCACAATTTCACATTTGTTGTGCTAAAATTTTACATTTTAATTCACCTCCCGCCGCTCTCACCATGCGCAACGACATACCTGACGTAAGTTCAATACAATGAAACCAAATAGCGTAACGGGCTAAATAACCCTATAACACCATCATTCATCGTAACGTAGCAAAAGTTTACATATCAGAATTTTTGAATATTGTAGTTTTGGTGACATTTTTAAAACTTTTTTGGCTTATAGCTTTATACACCGAACCGACATTTTTGTTCTGACAATCCAGAAATAAAACGGCTACAATAAAATTCTGGTGTGTCATGAGCCTTTCCACGTCAACAAAATACGCCTGTAAGGCTCGAAACTCAACCCATGATTACCTGAGGGGTTTCATCCCAGGTTAGCTTATGTAAAACCCCCTCCGTTAACTGAGAACATCATAATTGCATTACATCAGCCTTCCACGGTATACAGCATGTATTCCGTTGTTTATTAGTTGCTCATTGAGTATGTCAAAAGGCCGCCCTACATATTACTCACGAATTTATATATGTACCTTATATGTACCTTCTTCCCCCAAAGCTACTGGCAAATCCAAATGTGATGAGTTGTTCATCGAGGAATGAAGCACAGTTCCGAAACCAGTACCGAAATTGGAGGAGACTTCAGCCTCGTTAAGACGAGGCCAGATCGATTGAAAAAAAATTACAACAATCGATTAGATTACAGGAAGACAGTCAGACGAGTGCAGCCTTTGTTTGAATGATGACAATGAGGGCGCATTGACCACGTGCATTGGTAGTGAATTCCAGAGCCTAACGACGCGCTGAGAGAAAAACGTTCGCCGCAACTCAAGCCTTGGAGCTTCAATCGTTTCGAGCATGAAATTATGACCCCTCGTGATGCCAAAGCCTCGTGTGAAGAGCTTCGAAATCGGAAGATCGACACCGCCATGGAACATCTTATAAACGAATATGAGGTCGCTCCTAGTTAGTCGAGTTTGGAGGGATTGAATTCCGAAAAAACGAAGTCTGTCTGCATAGCTCAAGTGGCACACAGCCGGCACGAGTTTCGTTGCCAGACGTTGCACTCGCTCAATTGTTTGTATATCACGATCCAGACACGGGCACCACGCCGTCATTGCGTATTCCACATGGGGACGCACAAGAGCGCGATAAAGCTGCAGCCAAATCGGTTTGGTCCAACGCTGAATTGTTCATTGCAGCAGGTGAACAACACTAATCGCCCTGGCAGCCACCACGCAGCAGTGCTCCGAAAACTTCAAGTTGCTGCACATAATGATCCCAACATCTTTCTCTTGGTCCGTTGGATGCAGTAGATTGTCATCAAGAGAATACACGACTCGCGGATTGTCGTGTCCGCAGTGTATAATCGCACTTTTATCGTCGTTAATAGATAGACACCAATTGGAACAGTAAGCAGACAGCCCGTCGAGATCGCACTGCATCGCGTCAAAAGATGAATCTGGCATGCGCCTGATGATTCTTCTGGCCAGACGGAGATCATCGGCGAACTTCTAAACTGACCCGGAAACGTAGTCATCGAGGTCATCAACGAACAAGAGAAACAAGAGAGGACCAAGGACCGACCCTTGGGGAACCCCGCTGGTAACGGTGGTCCAAGACGATGACGCACCATTTACGCGGACGAATTGTCGCCGGCCGACCAAGTCGCTACGAAACCATGTTAGCAGAGTACCTCGTATTCCATACAATTCGAGCTTCCAAAGAAGCGCTTCATGGTTGACGCAGTCAAACGCCTTTCGAAAATCCACGTATGCTACATCAACCCAATCGCCATCATCGAGACACTTGGTGACAAAGTTAAGATAGTCCAGCAATTGAGTAGTCGTAGAACGTTTTGATATGAAACTGTGCTGGGTAGCGTAAATCAAACCATGACGAGATAAATAGTCAGTCAACCTATCGCGCACAAGCGTCTCTAGAACTTTGCTGACCGACGACGTCAGACTAATCGGTCTGTAGTTGTCACACTTTGACCGGTCGCCTCGATTTTTGAAGATAGGATAGATTTTTATAACAAATTAGCACAATAAAGGCGACAATATTAAGTTTTGTTAATCTTATTTTTATTACAACGATCAATTTTGATGTCGTTTCAAAATGTCTGAGAGTGCCGCGCAGTTGAACTGGAAGGACGACGAAACATACCTGGGAAAACTACCAAAATACTGGGGTGTCGAAAGTCCTAAATCTTTATCGCCCTCTGCGGACCAGGTAATGTTTAATGTTGCTACAAAATAATTTTCGTCAGTAAAGTCGTTGTAAAAGATTTTCTCACTTTTATGGAACTTATAAGTACTTGAAATACGACCATGCAGTAGTGATTAATACGATCAGTAACAACACATTGTGATCCAAAAGCAAAGGCTTTGAATAATTAATATTTGCTGTAATCAGGGTGCATAACAACTGTTAATAATTACTATTTTAGGACAATTTTTTTGTAATGGATGCTCATACCGCATTACGTAGGAACGCAAATATTGAAGCTACCAGCTGTTTTCACTGTAAACAGGCATCCCAAAAATCTGTATAAATACACCTTACTCTTCTAAATACGACTAACTTAAAGAATGCTAACATTTTTACTAATCATGGTGTTGAAATACAGCATTTCGCACTCCAATACAATATCAGAAAAGTTTACGATAGGTCCATGCGTGTAGGCTTAAAACAATGAAACAAACCAGTTTAATGGTGCTAATAACGCACAACTCAATCGAACAAATATATGACAAACAAGAAGCCAAATTAGGCTATTTGAGTCCAAATTCCGTTCTCTAAATAGTAACTAATCCCGAATTTGCAAGTATTTGTTGGACCCTCCGAAACACCGTTTCTTCATCTGATACGACTGAGAAGTTTTTATAACTATGACCTGTCCACAGTGAGAGAGATGAGGTACACACCCATTTTCCAAATCCATCATGTTCGTGACATAGTCATGTCAAATAAAATAAGCCAGTTTCTGCCGCAAACAAAGCGTACGGTATTATAAAACGTCATATTAAGCAGTTCACTAAATCTTCTTATTTAATGTTATATCGCTCACTTATAAGACCTCATCTTGAATATGTGAGTCAAGTCTGGTCACCGCCATATGGCAGACATTAAAATAATTGAAGGTATGTAACGTGGAGCAACTAAACCTTTGTCTAGTATTCGCAACATGAGATATGAAGATCGATTACGCTACCTTAAACTACAAACGCTAGAAGCGAGCTGTCTACATGCTGATCTAATATTGAAGTATCAGATAGTAAACCGTGAAACACGCTTGAAAGTTTGCGCGACTGCATTCGAATGGGGTAACCGGGGTACCCGGTGACATCGATTTAAGGTCAATGCAGTTGACTTTTCTCACACATCCCACCGACTGCACTTCTTTAGCCACATGGTAGTTGGCATCTGGAACAAAATTCCGGGGAGAGTGGTCGTTGTCAACACAATTTCTTCGTTTAAATGTTTGCTCCACGTATCGTGCTCAATACAGGACATTTGATTGGTTGCCACTGGTTTCCCTTATGTTTCACGCTATAGATAATGTGTCTTTTGGCTTCAGAAATCCATTATAACGCGACACTCAATCGACGGTTCAAGCCTTAGGCTCTCAGGTGAATAAGATTTCCTTATTGATAAAATGCAATACCAGTCTCGACTTACTTCATCATGCGCGTATCTGAATTTCCATCTTTTGGGTCAAAATTCTAAAACATAATTATAAATATTTGTCAGTGTACAATTTGCTCGGTAAATAATTTTTTCAACTGTACGGTTAACTAATATAAGCATAAATATAAGTTGTGTTTTGCGTACTTCAACACTTGGAACCTTAATTAAACAATACGGTAATATTTGTATACAATTTTAGCAAAGAGTGGATAGTATCACGTGTAAAAAGCATGATTTTGAAAATAAAATATTTTAGTATCAACCAACAATACAGCGCCATCACCAATATTAAAAGTTCGTCACTACCTTCATGTTGCGATTATCAACACTAAGTATTATGGAATTGACAACAGGACATCTCTTATTTTTAAATGGATATAATACGTGTCAATGCAAAGTGAGACTGTACAAAGGCAGCCGTTGACATGATTAAATAACGATATTACATATCGGTAAAAATCCCTGAATCTTTTGTAAATTCCTAGGACCAAAAAATGGTCCTATAAAGAACGCTTTTATCACAATATCTCGACAGTACAGCGATCACATACTATACATATCACACCGCATACTTCATTATTAATGCTCGATGAAAACATCGTGAGACATCATTGTACAAACAAAGTAGTAGTTTACAGAGAAAGTCAAATTTTATGAATTTAAGAGGCAAACTCGGGTAACATAATCCTAACGGCGGCCGAAGGGGTATAAAAGAATTAACTAAGGTTATTTAACTAGATCTCACCGGATCCAAAAATCGGATAACTTCGCTGATAGCATAAGCCAAACGTTGGTAGGCGATGGCCGGCTTGGCGCTAACTTCAATCCGCACATGCAGCGGCTCTGTGAAGTGTGCGTATTTAGGGTCGCCGGAAGCGATAAATTCTTCTTCCTTTAAATATAAATATCTCAATAAAGCTGTGTACATGGTTTATATATGCATCTGGCCAAAAAAATTTCCCGCAAACAGTGCCCCAATACCAAGTTAAGAAGATTACTGGTGAAACCACAGAGGTGTGCAACAAACAAAAATCTGAAAACAAATGAATGCTGACAGTCTTTAACTCTTACAATCAACACCTAAAACTTACTTCAATGCGCATATTTGCGCCCTAGCATGACTAGTTTACCACGAAACTATAACAGATTTATCTCAAAACAGCAAAACAAAGAGGGCTTTCAGAAGTAGAGCCTCCTTCCATTGGAAAAGCCTAGTAAGTACAGAATTCTACTACACATCGAAATCATCTTATCAAAAGTTACAAGAGTCAAAAGATAAAAGTTATCTTTTGTGTTTCAATCTCGTAAGAGCACCAGTTTTATGTAAATCTATTTGCCAAATTTGAGTGAGCTTCATCAATGCTAGCACGTTATGTACCTAGAAGATAATAAATCGTTAAATGAGTTGTTGCTTTTCATATTTTATGTATAAATTCAGCATCTAACGCAGAAATTACGATGTGTGCAGCAACATGGTAACAATGAAATATGAAATAAATTCATTTATCGTTTTAAAACCAATTTTATTTCTACCCGAGTTTAACCGAATTGATTTGATTTCATTTTCAGAAATAAAACAGATTTTAATTTAGAATTTGTGGGTGGCATTTTACTCGATTTGATTTCACATAAGTATAATGAATTTCAATCGAGTTGCCACTGTCATACTATCAACTATGTGAAGTTAAAAGCAACCACTCACATCAACCGAATTAGCATTACGTGTATGGGTTTAAACATAAAACAGGTTTAAAAATTCCCACCAAATGTAAATTCAAAATGAGTCTATTTAAAACAGGTGGATTTCATAACATCTTCCAGGAACTAAATTTAAAATGAACTCATCTTACATCGAGAACCGAAATTGAAACCAATTTCAGTTATACCATATCTATACACACATCTTTTCATAGTTCCCGCATAATTATACCTGTTGAACGTAGAATAAGAGTCGATTTTTAAGCATGATGAATCCCATGAAATCAGTGTTCTTGTTGTGTTGTATCATTAGTCTTAGGATGTCAACATATTAAATGGCGCTAAAATCTTATTTTTTCCTCACGAGATTGGTAAATCTCGCTATGTTGCGCTTGTGTATTGAAAATATGTTAAAATGTGACAAGATAAAATAAGATTTTCGATATTTATGCATTACTCAGTTTTCCCAAATTGAGGGACATGTTGGTGCCCATTCCTTGACATTTTATAACTCAACGCATGAGATTTAACATTGCATTAAGAAAGTTCAAAATTTTCTATAAAATATATACATCATGCTTAAAAATTATGTTTATATCCTAATCAACCAGATGGGTGTTAGGAATTCATCAAGTTATTTACATCTATAAATAGTGTTAACACTTTATACATTATACAGTTTAATAATCAATTTATTGATGAAACACTGTTATGTGCGTAATTTATTCACATAATGTGGTCCGTCCACAGCTCTCTGAAAAGTGAGACGGGAGCTTATTGGGGCCCCATGTTTATGCCCTGAGGAAATTTCACAATGTGTGATGGAATAAATTTTGCTTGAAAGTACTAATAAATCCATAATTTCATGTGGTTTTATTTACTGTCGCGCATGTATTTTCAATCTATAAACGATGTTTTAGCATTATAAATAGAAATGTTTAAAAAAAATTGCATGCAATAAACGTAAATTTTGAGACATAAAAATTTGTGGTTTTAGTTGAACATGAGGGTTTCGGAAAACTGGGGCGACGGAATGGTGGAAAATCTCACAAACATGTGGCGATTTGGAAAGTTGGGTCCCCACCCCCACTGTGGATAGGCCAGAATAATCTTGCATATCAGGGGTCATTCACATTGTTTTTCAAAACGGACCTTGGGTTCAGCAAAATTCTTTTGGATCAACACCTCCAACTGCAAAATATTGGCCCAAAATTTCATGTACGCCTTTGTCAGGTGAACTTTTAGACTGTATATATTTGGTTATTGCGTACGTTGACATTTAAATTATGAAGAGATTTCTTATCACGTCTGATCTAAATCCAGGAACCGCCCCGGGTCCAGCAAATTTTTTTGGGTCCAAACCAACCTGTGAACCCAAAAAAATCTATGTCACAACTACACATAGGCCGTAAATATATCTGATATATCATCTAGCTTTAACAAACTGACAACGCATACCTTTTCTTTCTCCCTTATAGATCCTTTACCAAGTATTGATATTCTAGTTCGCGTTACTTTTTCCAGCTGTTTTATCGTTGTCCCTCTGGGTCCAAGTAGCTTACCAACAAAGTTATGCTAAAAAGTAAACGTAAATTATAAAAAGCAATAAATAATTATCAAAAACATATATATACCAAAATTTAATAGTAGCAAAAGCAGACATAATGCCAACAATAAGCAAGTCTATGTGTTACAAGTCTCGGCAACGTAAAAAAACAAATGCCGCCTAAAATTAAATTTCAAGCTATTCGAATTACATTAAATACACACATGAAAATTTAATAACAGGTCAAATCAACGTAATGCCAAAAACAAGGATGTTCCTGTAGTTTCGGCAAATTAAAATAATCAATGACACATAAACCTGAGCTACAAACGGTTGGACTCAACATTATGAAAGTATAATGAAAGTTCGCAATGTTAGTAAAACATGAAAATCACTGTAAATAATATCGGGACCATTGCTCATCGGTGACCGACTGCAGAATTATAATTTTTGTTGATCAATCTAAAATTAGGAAACTTTTTTGAAAGCTGAGATTCATAAGTTTCGCATGTTTCCACATAGCGTTGTATAAGGCTAAGACGAACAATTCTTACAAGAATAGGCGAAAAATACTACTGGAAAATCCCTCAAAACGTGATCAATCTTCACCGCGAAATCAAAAACCGAAATATTTCTAAAATTTCTCTACCCATTGGGTTAGCCTCTATGTAAAATATTGAAATAAAAATACGTGAACATTGCACGCGTAATATCTGAATGAAACAGACACGTTTGGCAGTTGCAATAAAATTTAACATTTTTACGACACTCTCCGTACCCTCACTTAGCAAGTAGACCCTATTTTTTACATTTGTGCGGACAATCCACTATATAAATGTTTTAAAATTTACAGCCACATTTATCTTGATCTACTACCACGGGAGTATTTTCCCTATATGTGCCTTTGGCGGGTCGTCAGGAAGCTGAATAGGGAGTCACGAATTAAACTGCAACAGACTAACCACACTCGCCTGTTTTACCTCAATTACTAGTGTTAGGTGGTTTTATGGTCCACGAGTGGGTCCAGACACAGACATTTTCCAAACAGACCCATGCGGGACCCAGCATGATTTTGCCATAAAATTTTGTCTGACAAAGTAAACTTTTAAAATTCAATAAATATTCCTTCCCTTCGTGATTTCCCCAATTTTTGCATATAATTTTGGTCATAATTGCAAAAATTTTAAGAGGCCCTCAGCCGCGATGTACGTGATACACCTATACACGTGCGTACGTATAAACATCTAATTATTATATGCTACACATATTTTCTTAGCTGCAGACTCGAATGTCTCTAATCAGACCCAATGGAATCAGACCTAGTGTCATTTTGAAGAAAATCTGAATTTTCAGCAAAGCTAAATGCTATAAACGGTTATGGTATCACATGCATAAAAGAATTATCTGATAAACGCAATTGGTAGTAGCTGTTTCTCGAAGGATACAAAGCAGAAGCAACTGGGCAATGGCGCTGATAACAAATTTTGGACTAAGGGGTACTTCTAATATTATAAATATGTTAGTGTTTGATTGACTAGTGTTATCTCTCTGTGCCCAAATGGCACCAAAAATAGTACGGCACTTATAGTTTAGTTTGTTAGGTAATTCAAACTAGGAAATAAAAACTTTTATTGAAAATTTCGCCATGCAGATATCCAAAAGATTTTCAATCTTCAAGGGATTTTCAATTTTTTTACCATTATTACTCCAAGAAGTGAAAATTTGATTGGAACAAGCTAATATTATATTGGTTGAGGTTTTTTAGGTTATCATACGTTTAATCACCTACAACAGATTGTGTTTGATGTATATACCACCCTAAAACACCTTGAACCCCGAACCCATTAAAAGTCCTAAAACCCATCGAAAACAACTGACAACGCATGGAGTATTTGTGTTGGTATCTAGATAACAAAATCACGTATCGTATGCAGCCTACTGGAAAACCTATAGACAATACCTGATACGTAATGTATGTAATATACGATATGTAATCAATACATAAATTCCTGATGACGTGTAATCAATACGTAAGCAAACAGCTGAAGACACATTATATTCTGGAAGTCGAGTTCATTGACCTAAAGCTCATTGAAAATCTATGAAAAGGCATAAAATATGAACGGTGTACTGTATATAATTAAATCATTGTATTCAGTATACCAAAAAACCTCTATATAGACTATTTTTGATACCATGTACAAAATTACAGAAGACCGACTATTTTCTGGACATTGGATTCGTTATCCTTAAGCCCTATGGAAAAGTCTGCAAAGGCATTATATTCATGCTGGACTCTAGATAACCAAACCATCGGATTCAACCTACCAGAAACCTATATATTTATACTAGTCGGTAGTGGAACTACATTTGAGAGCGGAGCTTGGGCTGTGGCATTACGAATGTACTCAATTTTATGTTCTTCAAATAACTACATTGCATAGGGCTGTATCATTATTAAAAATATTATATTTGAATTCTTCGACCCCAAAAAACCTATAATGGTTTGATCGAAACGATTCTATTTCAATAAATAACACAAATATTGCAAAATTCTCTATTTTAGCTGCATAAGCTTAACTAATTAGCTAATTACTAATTAACCACTCAGACAGAAAATAAAAACGCTTCGCTCGGCTTCGCCGAGCTCCGCTCAACAATTCTTGATGACCAGTGCGCAATACGTAACCAAACAACTGTAGAAGGGTTATATTATGGAAATCTGGTTCATTGACCCTAAACCCATTGAAATCCCATGAAAATGCGTGAAATATGCACGCTGGACTCTAGGTAACTAACTCATTGTATTTAGCATATATACCGAAAACCCTCTATA
Organism: Trileptium ribeirensis; assembly: GCA_030248225.1. Classification (NCBI taxonomy): domain Eukaryota; kingdom Metazoa; phylum Nematoda; class Enoplea; order Enoplida; family Thoracostomopsidae; genus Trileptium; species Trileptium ribeirensis. The sequence continues at coordinate 82,721 of JASANE010029770.1, forward strand.
ACGACTATTTTTGATGCCTTATACACAATACATAATCGAACAAATAAAAGTAAGCTAATTTTGAAATCGGGTTCATCCACCGTAAAAACCATCGAAACCCCAAGAAAAGATATACGTAATATCGTCAAATTGGACTCTAGATAACAAAACCATCGTATCTAGCGTGCCTGATAACCTAATAGACACTCATTGTAAGGTAAAAACGCGCAATAACACGGTGAAAATTGAAAAATCGCTATTTCTGGCAAAGGGCCAACGAACCGTATTTGGACCCACGGCAGCCCAGGGAGTAGTACCACAAAAAAGTCGTCAACAAAGTTGTAGACCTCGATAACTGATTTTGCTTGCTGGTCTCCATTTTTCAATGCGAACATTGTGAAACTTGTTTTTTGCCATTTTAGCCCAGAACTGTTTGCGTTCATCCAAAAGGCACATCATCGTAGCTTTTGATGTGTGACGAAAAATTTATCGAAATATGTCCATCCGAAGACAAGATAAGTTATGAATGACAGAAACAGACAAAAGAAATTTTCCAGATTTTCCGTCCTAGCGCCCTCAGCGGAAACTGAGCTCGCTTCGCTCCCTCCATTTCAATAAAGAATAGTATAGCTCCCTGTCCGATGCCATAGCAAAATGTACTGGGCACTTGGGCAGGATAAACAAGACTGCATGACACCAGCGTTAAACACCGAAAAACAGAAGGCTTCCAGATTTAAAAAGTATATTCCAGTTCAAAGTTTCACTATAGGTATTACATTATATTAATTACGTTAAGAACGAACACAAATTGTATCACATACCTCAGGATTCTTTTCAACAGGGACCCTGATTCTGCGAGCGACTTTTATAACTGATTCGTCAAGTTCAATATAGTGAGGTTCATTTATCTTTGTCCTTACTCGATCGATTTCTAAAAATCAACATTAAGACTAAGACATTAACTCGAAAATATAAAATTAACCAAAAAATTTTTAGCAGTCGGTAAAAGTTGTCTGTTAATTTCGGCTTTTTAAAAGGCATATATAGTCTATAATTTAATTCTTCTAAACTTCTCTTTAATTCTAGTCAATAATCTGCATCACATCAAAACAGGCCATTATTTAAATTTTCATGTTTACGTCTGGAGACTGCTGACAATTAGTAGATCTAAATATATAATAGAAAAAACGCTTGAATTAGTTAAGACACCAGAAACGCATTGACAAAAGCACCATTTTATCATTCTATGACAGTTGAACAGCATATCAGTAATACCATATGTGGCACAGAAAAAAATAAAAAATATGTTGAACATAAGAAATTTATAGCTATATATTTTGTTCAGTGGTCAAAAGAGCTCGTGCAATGTGCAATGTTGGATCAGTATTTATGGCATATTTTTTAACGGATCAATTCTCTACATCAGAACCGTTGAATTACGGCACCTTAAACCATACTCCAATTTTTCCGAAACATCCAGGTTCATTGTAAATAATTAAATGTTCTGTTCTCATCAAACCGCCAAAATATTTTTGAATGTGCGTTGGATATTCATCGATATACTAGGGTATATTTCCTGTTTAATTAACTCAAACTAAAACCAACGCCTCTTATTAATAATACAAGAGTTTTTGCAATATATAATTTAGTCTGAATGTTATAGATGGTCCACTATAAAACTGAAAAAGGGGATAACGAATATCGAAACCAAAGAACTCTATTTCTTCTCCCAATGACCAAAAAGGCAAAAAAAATTGAAATTTATAAATCGCTAATTTTAAGAAAAATAAAGTTGAAGCTTTAATTTAAATTGCATTTAATTGCTTGCTTTATTTGATGTGTACCGTAAATACAACTGCTTTCATCGTATTTAGCCGCCCCAAAAGAAAACCCATAGACACGCCGGAACCGTCCGAGAGGCTTATTAACACAGCCAATATGGTGTTAAAATAATGACACCAGCATGTTTAATGGGTTAAATAACGTTACCCCATTGTTTCACCCCAACAAGCTAAAAACTTGCTTTGTAAAAATATTGAAATTTTCACTTTTGGGTATTTTTTAAACTTTGGCTAATGGCTCGAAAACAGCAGCTTTGACCAAAAAGCATTACAGCAATGTTGTAGCTCTGCATGAGTGGATTCTGGTTGGTCTCCGTTTTAGGCTCCGAAGCCTCTATCTCTAGATATAGGATACCAAAATTGATACCCGGATGGATGGCCAAATTAAAAAGTGACCCTTGAGCCAGGGAATAACCGGAACCGGAACCAGCAACCGGAACTATCCATTTAAACCGGATCCGGAACCGGAACCTGGTCTTCGAAATTTATATATAGTAAAACAGATGATGGAAGAAATGAAGGTATAGTGGATTTAAACTGCATTAAAAATCACTTTTACATTAAACTTAATGTATTGCGATGGTATTATTGCCTTTCTGAAACTTTAAAGAAATTGAGGAAGCTAATATATATATAATGTTTATTTATCGTCAAATATGTCGGTTTTTGGACATTCAGAGCAAAAAGTGTCTTCCACTATACACCATTGCGTATACTGCGTCAAATCGAATGTGCTTACAAAGCTTGGAGGAGCGTAGAATACACACTTTCGCTCTGTCTCCAGTCGCCTCCCTTTACTACACATACGTTTGTTGCATGTTCTTCTGTAGGAAACTAAAAATTATTGGTTTATATGATTCTAAGAGAAAATAATAGATAGAAGGTAATTTTCTGATCAGTGGTCACACTGTTTAGGCTAGCGTTGGACAAACAGTGCCCGTCAGTAAGATGATAATGATGATAACTTTCTAATCAGAATGCTATAAATGAGACACACTGTGATGCTGCTTGCACAGTTTCAATAAATACAGTTCATTGCCAAAAAAGCAGTTTCTGCTTGCGTTGCAAATAACGTTACTTCAATTTCTCCTGATTTACAAAGTTTAAAGCGCACCGGCTGGTGCTTGACGCAATTTAAGTTAGCCAAGCATAGGCTAAGTACTTCTACGTAAGCCATACTCTGTTACCGAGTAGGACCGGTATAATTCGAACATACCCCGCAGACTTCTGAATGTGTGAAATAGCTGCTACAAGCATCGACCTGGCTTTGATTTAACAAACTCCTGCAGGTTATTATGAAAAATTCCTGCTCAAATTATGTGCCCTACTTACACGTTTCACACGGCAAATTGGTTAGTTAATCATTTCTTTTGCTTGGTTGTATTGGAGCTTGATCATTGTATAATATATATTACATGTTTGGATTACAGGATGAAGCAAAAACGTGTAAAATTTCAAACAAAATTTTTAAACCCGAATTCCGGTTCCGGTATGGTTTTTGCCCTTTGCCGGAACCGCAACCGGAACACGATTTTCGCTGGAACCGGAATTCCGGTTACTCCCTGCCTTGAGCCGTTTGGAGCGCAATTTGACCAGGAAGATGTGGTCAGCTAGTTTAGCGTCTAATGAAAGAGCACAAATAGATTGAATCGTGAAGATCCATCCGCCCGGCGATGAGTTATGATCTCTGCAGACGGACAAACAAGAAATGTTTACGGTTTTTTGCTAACAAGGCTATTTGAGGAATATCTGCTCGGTGCGCTCGCTCCGTTTCAATTACCTATGTACAACCAATGCGTGATTGCCCTTTTAATGTATATATATATTCCTGTACAAACAGTCATTGTATTCCTGGCCTTTCCACTCGACGAAAAATGTGGGGTCTCCATGGGCCGGTCATGTTCATTCTTGGAGGAAATATCTGGAGCTAGGGTGGGCGAAATTTCAATTTTTGACGCGTGTTTTTGATATTTTTTCGCTATATGCAATCGTTTTCGGTATATGCTGATTGTATATATATTCAAATTCGCAGTTTGGTTTTGTATCCGGACGATCGACCGAAATCCAGCTTAATCATATTACTCATATTATCGATAGACGAGACAGTGCAGATGCGATATATCTGGATCTGAGTAATACATTTGATCGGGTCCCACACCATCGGTTAAGGGTCAAACTTGAATCTTACGGCATTCGCAATCCTTTACTAGGGTGGATAGCAGCATTTCTAAAGCACCGAACTCAACGGGTTGTTGTCAGAGGCTCTAAGTCAGAACCACAATCCATCACATCGGGTGTCGCACAGGGATCAGTTCTCGGTGCTGTGCTGTTTCTTTTTTACATCAATGATATAGTTGACGCGGTCAGTGGTAGTGTATGGATTTTCGCTGACGATTCAAAGATGGTCCGTCCCATTCATCGTCATATGCCAAGTATCGGAACAGACGATATGCAACAAGACCTCGATTCCTTGTCGATTTGGGCGCATGATTGGTTGATCGACTTCAACATCGATAAATTTGCCTGTATACTTTTCGGACAACAATACAAAACACTCATATTTTGTTAGTAATAAAGAAGTACCAGCGTTGGGATCAACGAAAGACTTGTGAGTTACAATATCTCAATCGCTCAAACCATCTGAACATCGCAACCAAATAGCTGCAGATGCTAACTATAGTCTTCGGTCTATACGGCGGACTCTGCGCTTCTGGGATACACAAACATTCAAAGCTCTTATTTTGCATTGGTTAGATCTAAGCTGGAGTACGAGAGTTCTGTGTGGTGCTCATTTCACAGACTTGACATAGACTTGTTGGAGAAAGTACAACGTCGAGCAACAAAAACACGCGCATACGCGAAATAAACTACGACGATATATTGCGGGTACTGAAGCTTCAAACGCTAAAAACACGTAGATTGTGTGCAGATCTAATCCTGACTCATAAACTGTTGCAGAACAAACTAAACTACGACTACAACCGATTATTCACTCTAGCAGAGCATCGTCCAATCCGCCAACACATGCTTAAACTGCGACCTACGACTACAACATTTCGCCTATCATGCCGGCATTACCTTTACTCAAATCGTGTTATAAATCATTGGAATTCTCTACCCAATGACGTTGTTTGTTCGACTACTACCGCAAATTTCAAAACTCTCCCCAACGACTCGCAAACGCTTCCCGAGTTATAACTGTCGTCCCTTGCTGCTTCAGTTTTCATTCTAGCAGAAAAAACGTTTCAATCTGTCAATCAAACAAGCCGATGTCAAACAATCGGCTGAATTTTCCCAATTGGTTTGTCGATATGCGTAACACTAACAAGGACGCAAATGCTTACTGTGTCCAATTGGGGAACCGGTAAGAATAACCGGTAAGAATATTATAAGTCGTAACTGCTTTATTACTCGCTGCTAACAGATCCATGTCCAACCTTATTTTAGATGTTCTGAGTCACTATGAAACATGGGGTATTGCCTGGAGCGGGATGGTTGCGAACATGGCAATTTTGAGGATTAGTGTGGGTAATGGCTGAGCGCTAAGATCCCTCACAACCACAACGGGAAGGCCAGTACTCTCAAAAATAAATTTTAGTCCAAAGTAGCTCAACATTTGTTTGTGTGATACCTGCAAAGCCAATTTTACGAAATGATTTGTGCAGTAACGTTAACTGTGTGATCCTCAAAGCGAATACACGCCTAAAAGATAGTTTTTGCAGATAGGACTTTGTGGCCAATATGCACAAGTTTGTTGTGATTGTGATTATGACTGTTTAGCACGACAATAATTAGATTAATTAACGAAGAAATCGAAGGGCCCAAAAATCACGTTACTTATTGAAATTCGACAACCGGTGTAGATATCAAAGTCAAGTTGGGCTAATTTTACAGAACAAATAAGTCTCTATAAATCTGTACATACTACTCTGCTATGCAATCCTCTTGAAATGCAGGATTAGGGTCACAAGGAGCTCCTAAATTGATGTCATGCGATTCAAAATATAGGAAAATAGAAATATCTCCACAAACGGTCTAGCTATATAGGTGTGTTTGGTCTGATTCTGTATAGAAATTCATCATCCGTGCTGCAAATATTGTGCTACTGTTGTCTTCATTTCAACTGCAGGGTTAGGTCAAAAATGGTTTTTCCATGAGCCCATGGGACACAAAATACACAAATAGTTAATATCTCTCCAACCGCTCGAATTATGTGTTTTTAGTCTCATTTTGTAGAGCCATTCATCTTCTGTGTAGCTGCAAATGATGTGATGATATTGTCATTACTGCAAGCTTGGGACAGAAAGTGCTTTCAGTGACGCCATAGGACCCGATGGTAATTTCTCTTCGACCGCTCGAGCTATACAGGTGTTTTGGCTTCATTTTGTAGAGCAATTCATCCTCAATGTACTTGAAAATAGCGAGCACAATAATAGGTACATCTTCTCAACTATTCCGGCAACGTAACTGTTATTCGGTGGGTCATTTCATAATTTAATGCTCAATATAGCTATGCATATCTCTCTAAATTACATACGCAACATTCCGAATTTACCAAGTTAGCGATAAGACAAGCTACCAGCAATACTATAGTCCACGTAAAATATGAAACGTTTTTTATTAGACCCACCTTGTATTAGCAATTTGGAAGTCAATGGACATTGCGCATCGACGGCGGGTTTCTCAGCCATCAGTTTTCCCAAATATTCAGCTGCTTCGTCACTGGTAGGCTTGTCGCCCTGTTCACTTTTAACGGTTGCTGTAGCATCATTTGTATTATCTGCTACTGTTGTTTCATTAATGGTACTAGAATCTTCCTGTTCCATACTGAATATTGGACAAAATGATTATAACCGTATTCAAACTGGAAGATAAAAAATTAAAGTGAGTACGAATCTCTTTTATATAATTCTATACACGTCGAAACTACAGATGCATAACGGTATACATAAAGATATGTAATAAAAATGTTGTAATAACAACGCCTATGTCAGTCAAGTCGATTACCCAAATATTGTTTATAGCAACACACACTAAAATAAACACAAAGGCAAGCATGTCACTGGTTAACATGCGGACAAATAAACGTTATATTTACCAAAAACGTTGAAAGATATCACTAGTACCTCGCAAGCAAAGGTGAAACAGAGCGCGTTGTCGGCTACAGATGTCACTTAGTGTAACCACATGTAACTGGTTTTCTGAGCATCTATGCTGATTGTCACAAACCTACTAATAGCTGTTTGAATGAACAGAAAACAAGTCATGAGTTCGGCGACGGTCGACCTAATACATTTTTAAAATCACTGAAAATGTATGGTATATGCATTTTGGATACTAGATGATCACACGATCGTAGTCAACCCACACCACCCGTCAGGTATTTTGAGGTGACATCAAAAATGATCGTCCTAACAAGAACAATTATTATTAAATTCAATATTACTACTATATTTAGACTAAGGCAAAATTATAAGTAAAATGAAGTGCGGTCTGTACAAATAAGCATTTTCAATATATATAAATGATAAATATGCATCAAAAATAACATTATAAGCACGTATATACATGTTGTTAATGCATATATAGAGCATTCTTAATGCCCTCACACAATACTTGACCAAACAAACAAAGATAGACTACATTCTACAAATCGCTTTCGATATATCGTAAAATCCTTGAAATCGGTAAAAATGTATATATAACAGGAGAATGGGCTCTAGATTACAACCGTAGTGTAGTCAGCATGATTTATAACAAAATACTTATTTCAAGGAACTAATGCATCATTCACAGAGAAGTGCGTGCACGAATAGCACACAGCAAGCTATTGCAGGGACCATATTGTAAGGAAACAATATTGTCATCACATTGTAAACATAGCGCAATCAATAGCACAAGCTAAAATATTGCTGCTATAACATTGGATTTTATTGCACCCTCAATAACAGAAGCAAAAATATTACCGCTACAATAACATTGACTTGCGTTATACCTGTCGAGTTATTTCTGCGTCAAAAGCAGCTATTTGGCACTGTAGCAACAATATGACGCATACTCAGTTTAATATGGCTGCCCCCTCCAGTTTGACATTGGTGCCCGCTCCAGTGTACACTGTATATATCAGTATAAATCGGTATATAAAGCATAAATTTCGATCTGTAACAAACATTGCAATGTTTATTTTTTCAATTTTTACACTAATGTTCTGTAGGGATGTGATCTGCTTCTATTGAGATTTGGGTACAGTTAAAAGGAGTTTATTATTTCTATTATAGGCCAAATACGATTGTTACACGTTTTCAGAAGAAAAACAAGACTCGAACTCTGCGCCATGTTCAACACAATGTTAGCTCCCGATACCTTTGTAGCAACCTTTTCAGAATCCAAAACCAAAATCCATCTAATCTAATCGGTTATGGATAAAAGCCTTGATACAAATCTTCGGAATCCACGAATGCTATTTTTAGACAAATCATTCTTGATTGCAATCTGGCATCAATTTTGTGAAACCATAAAAAAGAATGAAAACCTTTGTATCGCATTCAGAATTATACAGTTATGGAGTCGATATGTATATATAGATGATAATATGAATAAAGTAAAATGTAAATAATATATACTTGCTGCATATCCTGGGGCTGGTCGACACGCAAAGCGTATCTGTAATCGGCATATCCCTGTTATAGTGGTCACTGGATTGGCTGGTCTTGTGAAAAGCTGCTGTGAAACTTGGGATCCCCTTCCATGTATGATTTATTAGATTTCAATCTATTGTTATAATTTGTTAAATTACCTATACCCTGTCGCAGGAACAAGGTATGATTCAATGATTTTTAAAGTTAAGTTTTAAATTGTGATGAATGTTTTCAATGTTGCCAAAGCGGTCCCATTGTTCATTCAAACGTATATACCTATGAATGTAAAGATAGTTCGGTTGCAGTTATACCACTCACTGCGGCCATGTGGGGTGAACACAGCTTCGAGTGTATACACGTAGATATATTTCAATTGAAATAATGAAAATTATTTATTAACTATGTGATACGAAAGAGTATTTCATGGTCCCTTGTAACATCTAACTCCACGATTATATTTTGGTTTGTTCTGGTTAGCAAATTAAACAAACAGCTATTGTTGAAGCGAAGCCGAGCGAAGCGTTTTTATTTTCTGTCTGGGAGTAAAAAGGTCGATGTCCGTCCGTTCGTTCGTTCGGTCCGACGGATCTCAAGAACCACTGCACCGATTTTAAAAAAACTTTTTTTTGTTTGAAAGCCTATCATGTCAGAGTGTGCACCTGATATTTGGGATTAAAAAATTTTGAGTGGTTAATTAGTAATTAGCTAAGCTTATGCAGCTAAAATAGAGAATTTTGCAATATTTGTGTTATTTATTGAAATAGAATCGTTTCGATCAAACCATTATAGGGTTTTTTGGGTCGAAGAATTCAAATATAATATTTTTACCAATGACAAAGCCCTATGCAATGTAGTTACAAAAACATAAAATTGAGTACATTCGTAATGCCACAGCCCAAGCTCCGCTCACTAATGTAGTTGCACTACCAACTAGTTGATACACTGTAACGATGTCCAGCTTGGAAATAAAATGCACTAGTTTGAACTGCTGTTTACATTCTGCTGTGAAACGTACAATTGCCAATAACCGTATGTTTGCGCACCGATATAAGTCGCGCGATTTGTGACGCGAAGCAATAATGTCGAATTAAATACGTAAATAATAATGTAATAATGTCGAATTTAATATTGACTCAATGATATAGATAATTTCCAAGTAACAGAAACGGTATTAGGTTTGGAAATAATATGTACATCATAACGTATCTTAGAATTACGTGATTTGCAGTTATGGAAATTTTCTGTTTATAATACAATTAGTTTTAGTTATATAAGAATTAGAATGATTATGCAATATTGCAAAACACATTCTAGCCAAGTACTATCTCTCTTCTTTTAGTTCCGAAGTTCCAAAAGGGGATAGCGGGTGATTCGAGGAGTGAAGGTCTTGGGCTTCCTCAGAAGGATCTGCCGCGGGATTGGGGCGCTAGTCGTCATTTTCACAATTTTTTTGGGAATATAGCCAGTAGTATGCGGCTGGCGTTTACTTTAGATGACATACGCTTTATATAAAGAATTTCTGGTGTACATGTTCCTAAGCCTGGTTTAGGTAGATTACATGACAGCCATTAGCACACTGCGATTATGATATTTACTTACTCGGTGTTTATTCAAAGGTCCGGCTAGGTAGTTATTACACCCGAACACTCGATTATTGCAACACTGAACCAGCAAAGCCATAAATTATATCTTTATTATAAAACAGTTATTTTATGTCACGCCACTTTCTCATAAAATACAACGCCCGCTAATCCTAGTGTCGCCCAACTTGAGTCTATAACGCCGAAATTTTTATTTCCTATTTATCACAGCGCTTGTAATCGTTAACATGGCCCCAAGACTGCCACAGCTAAAGTTGTGCTGGGGTGGGATTCGAACCTCCTGCCTTTAAACTGCAGGCAAGCGATCTACCGACAGAGACATCACTGCCCGACCGCAAAGCAGTTATCAAGCGCTATATTCGACATCCCCGTCTTTCACTATAACCTAGCACTGACTTTATTTTTTATTATACGAATTATATTTTATATATATTTCATTGATATATAAATCAGCAACCGCCGCGCAATCGGAGAGGTATTTAAGATATGGAGCGGATGTTTTGATTGTGGGTTTGGTAAGCTAGAACTAGTATTTGACATTCCCGCACGATCTCCACGCTATATTTTCAATATTTCATTTGGGACTAGAAATTTCCATTTAGACCCAGTGGTAGGTGCCAGATGACGAAAGGATGCAAAACCCAGCTGACTGAAAATTCGGGCTCAATGGGATTCGAACCCACGACCGCTTTTGGTTAAGCAGGTGTCCCTGAATGGAATAAGCTACACCTGACCGACTTCACAGCAGTTATGAAGCTTCTATATTCGACATCTCCCATCTTTCACAAAGGTGGAGGGATGACTTATCCCACTTTATATTTTTGTATATATACCATATATTTTAATTTTGCGCAACATATCCGACCTTGACCGTTCAACCAAATTTATATGATCAATTCTTCGTTTGGACCCATAAAAATCTCTCCATTTGCTATGAAGTCGTGCGGGGGTAGCGCAGCCGGCAGAACGCGTACTTGCAAATTCAAAGATAAGAAATGACGGGTTCCAATCTCAACGCAACACAACTTTTCAGTCGCCTGCTTTTCAAATCCTTTTGCCTCGTAAACACCTGCCATAGGTCCAGATGAAAATATGTAGCCTAACACCAGGTGCTAGAGGACGAAACGATGTAAAAAGCAGCCGACCGGAAAATTCAGATAAGATGAGATTCGAACCTATCAACCTCTCGCCTTCGAATCCACAGACAGGTCTCTACCAACTGATGCTTGCACGCTCGACTTTAAAGCAGTAACAAAGATGCTATATTCGACGCTTATCTAACAACAGAAATCAGTAACATTGTTATATAACATGTTTTTCAGGCTTAAAGCATAGAGTTAGGGGCTTGAAGCGGAAGGACTTGAAACCGCTGGCTGAGGTTAGGTTGGGGTGGGATTCGAACCCATGGCCTCACGCTTTTCGCCCGCAAGCATGCGCTCTACCGACTGAAATATCCCTGTCCAACATAATAGCAATTATATACAGCGTCATAAAGCCGTTATTGTCAGGGGTCTACCAGGCTACAAGTGGGAATCCCGGTCCAAACCCTCCCCAAAACCACAAAATTTTCCTAAGACGTAGGTTTTTCACTAAATTACTATTATACCACTCCCTCCCTTCCAAGTCCTTTTTCTTCCGTTTTCTTTTTTTTCGTTCTTTTTCTAGCTAATTTACATAAACTGCATCCTAAGGACCAATAGCTAACATATTGTTAGCTGTGTTTTCTGTTGTTCAATCTGTCTTGATGGAGAGTTTGTAGCGACAGCGGCGATAGTTACTCAGCACAGACGAGACGACTTCCGGCTAAAGAATTACGCTTGAGGTCGAAATTTATGTTTATAAAGATTATAAATCTCGCATAAAGAATCATGCGAAAAGTCATGCTTGTGGTTTAAAGTTTTTCATTTAATTGTTCAAGAGGTTACCTAGCTAGTAGATACTATAAGCCTCGCCGACTTTCAAGTTTATGCTATTGGAGCGTGATGCACGACTAATCTCACAGCTTTACTTAGAGTTAGGGTAAACAATTACGCTGAAGTCACATGCTTAATAAATGGCTCAGAACTACACTTTAAGGTACCCTTAAAAAGTACTTAGCCTTAACTTGTTATATTAAATTTCCCAAATAAAAATCTTAGGGTTAAATATTTATTAGTACTGTTGATAGCGTAGTAACTAATAATAGTAATATTTACAAACTTTGGCCCTAAAGCGTTGATTGAGAACTACCAGAGTGAGAAGTAAAAGTGGGTACGAGGTAGTAGCAATATCGCGTTAACTGTGGCAAAGGTTTCCTAACTTTACTTACCTAACGAGGTATTGGCTATTCTTGAGTAGCCCGGGTGAGTGAGAGGTGAAGTTTCGGATATCCTTCTAGCTACTTGAACCTTTCCCATTACCACTTAAGCCAGCGATCTTGAGAGAATAACTGGATAGTAGATTGCCAGTACTACACAGTTTTTATAATAGCGTATCGCGTCAGCCGTCCAGGGAGAAGTACATTAACATAACGGCCGTATTAGCGATAATTCTAAGGAATTACGCTCAGGTAATTAAATAACCCTGCAGTGACCAGCCGTCCGCGGGTCTGCTGTATGAATTCACAAGATCAGTAATCAAAGTAGTAACTAATCTAAGTCTTAGTCGCTATCATCGAAGTTAACGCCGTGGTCAGCCGTCCGGGGGCTGCGGATTAAATAAGTTCGGTATTTAGTGTTATTCTAAGAACCTAGATTGAGGTAATAAGATACTCGCACCTTCGTCAGCCGCCCCGGGGCTAATGGTGTAAACCTCAAAAGAGGACTAGTAGAATTAGCGATATATACCTAAATCTAAACTAACAGAATATAGATAAATCAGAGCCAAATGATTTGAGTGGTTAAAACGGGATCAAAGAGCAGAGCTAAAATCATCGGAAAAACACCACGTGTGGGCTAAACTTTGGTACTACAACAACGTGCCTTATTATAAAAAAACCTACGTATTTATGTTACAAATTTTGTAGCAAACATTTTCTTTGCCGGCTTATTCAATAGTGAATAAAGGTAGTCTCGCGCATTGCTCAGTTGCTTCGCAGTATCGAAAAAAATAATCAGACGTCAAAAGTACGTGAGCAATACAGTTCTCCACCGACATATTACTGGCGGCACCTCGTACGCTACTTCTTCGGTGACGATTTCCGTCAAACTTTAATAACCGATAGCCGTTATAAAATATTCCCGACCAACCCTTATCCCCTATCCAAACCATAAAATATTAAAGCTATATACCCATTAATGTTGTGCTTTTGCTTTTAGATGGGTGTAGGGGTGGACTCTACTTTTATTATGACGGCTATCGGATTATAAAATGGGACTGGATTCGTCACTCGAAGATGTGGTGGTTGGTACGCGTGGCCAGTAGTATGCCAGTGGGAAGTAATTGAACGTTCTTTCTTGGCGCGCGTTGTTCTAATCTGGTGTACTCTAATCCGTGTGGCGTTGCGGCGTGACTACATCAATTAGCTCTAATTATAGTTCCAATATGAAATCAAGACAGCCAAAGTAGAAACGTTTATTTAGAATTAGTGTATATAATACTTTATTAACTAATTATACACCGGTTTAATTCAGACAGTTACTGCGCCGTTATTTAAGCCACCTATACCTTGCTAATTATGAATGCTTTAGTCATTCGTCTTGGAAAGCACCGTTATGACTTAGATCCGCTTTTTGCGATTTTGATCGGTTGAGCCTTCCTAGATATCTCTCTCAATCTCAGAGTTGAGCGCACTATTATTCTAAGTACTCGTCTCCTATTTCACGTTAGGTTAGGTATTAATTAATTCCTCTCGTGAGGTTTGTACGAAGCCTTCCGGACGGATAGACCCGTACGTTTATTTGATTATCTTACCCTAAGGTCTTAGATTTACACTATATATATAAGTTCCGTATTTTAACGTTCCCGCTTCCGGACGGCTAGCTAGGGCCGATCTATGATTAATACTTGTTTATACTTACACTCGTGCTCCTTCGAAATTTCATTACGGAAAATTTAATATTACTACAGTATATTTAATAGCGTGATAATAACCATATTTGTGCAGTATTCCTTGACTCAACGTTAATTTTAAGGTTCGGACTTGAAATCAGGATTGACCATTTGTGTCTTTACCAGGATCAGAGAACCACTGTCACATATCAATGTAGCAAACTGCAAAACTCGAGAGTAACACCTTAAAGTATTAAAATCCACGTAGATTACGCACAATAAATCAGGAAACCCGCTGCTATAACTTAGCTATAACTAAAATGTCGTTGCGTAATAGCCATAATAAAGCGTACCATAATAAGCAATCATATCGTGAAATGAGTCGCACTATGGTTCGAATCGTGTAAATATATGTGATACCGCTTCCTTGTAGGCGCACCAAAATTACAACTTAATCAACTACGTAAGTTGGATCGAAAAAGTTCCCGAACTCAACGAAAGCTGGTGCTACACTGAATTAAGGAAAATAAAAGAATGCTAACACATGTTAGCTAGAACGAAACACAAGTGCTAATCATACAAATTAGTGTTATATTTTTAAGAATCCAAAGGGTCAGAAGTTGGACGGGGATTTTTCTTATGTCGGCTATTGGTATTAAAACGGGGACGGTTTTCGTCACCGAAGGATTGTATAGTTCGAGGTGTGGCCAGTAGAATGCCGGTAGGACGCTTGGTACGGCTCGCGTATTTCTTTTCGTGTGAGATACTAGTGCCTTATATTTTGCGATTCGGCGTGATCACTGCTCACTCTATTGCTCGTGTTCCAAATAGTTGCGCAACAGACATGAAAATAGAATGTTTATTACGAAACGATAGATACTGATAACACAGTAGATCACTATGGCGCTACTCTTTCTCTAATATTCAAAACTCGCGGCATTCTTCTTTAGTACCGAAGGTTTGCTGCGCCTGCTTTTAAGCCGAATATCGATAGCGATTAGTTGCGCGCTCGTCTTGAAATAACAGTACTATTCTTTTAGTACTAGATTGTTTTTAGCTCACGTTCACGCTTATACTCCACCGGACTCAATTGCACAGTCTGACGTTCACTAATGCACAGTCTGCCTCTTGATCTGGCAATACTTCGTCCACCGATATCAATAACTTCGACGATCCATGTTTATTACGTTAGTCTTTAGGTTACGTTAAAGCTACTTAGAAATTGGCCTAGTCCTTAACCCTAAGTTATACCAACTAATGTTTAAGAGTTATACCTGAGCGATAGTGGTTAGGGTTTATGTTATTTAGTACTTGAGTAAGTTCCCTTATGGGTTGACACAATGACACCATGCGATTATCTGAGTACCTCAACCTAGGCCTTACATTTACACAAATAATGCCAGTTATGTTAAACAGGCCGACACCGGACGGCTGCCGAACCACGTTATTAAAACCATACAGTTGCGGTCAACTGCTATGCAGTTGAAGTTTCTCACTCCATACGTCCTACCGGACGGGGAATCGCTTGGGGAGAGATGCCTGCCCGATGGACACCGGTCCAGGAACAATGCTAAATGGGATCTACGGTGACACGAGGGGAGTTATCTTTTTCCACGTCCCTCACTCGCACGGTCTTCTCAAGAATAATACTACCAGATTCACCAAAAATGGACACTGCCTGTTTCACAAGTAGTACTACGAATTAATTCGGATCCCACTTGGACTCTCGACCTGGAATATCTCATTCGACACGAATGGCAGAAGTTTTAAAATATTACTAAGCCTTATCTATCGCCCTTATTAAGCTTATAGCCACTTCTACGATTTTATAAGGAAAAATAATATTACTAATTAAAATAGTAGTAGAACTTAAATGTTACTTATTTGTACCACCGGTCACAGTTCTCCCTTTACACTATGCCCTTCTTAACTCTAGTACATAGCAATTGAATACAATACCGCGCCTTCTTTGCGCTCCAATAGATAAGCACCATTGCGTAAGACTCTATCGATAAGAAAACCCGAGTATAGGCGTTTACACAAAATTTAGCAACTACTAAAAGGGCCGAGTATAAGCTCCTTCCTATAATTCAACTGTCCAGATAATAATAGCCAGTACGATTAGAATCCGCAATTCTTTGCGTGCAAGTGGTAGATTGAGCCGAAAGCAATAGTGCATACACACCGCTACCGCAATATCTTACCAAACTGCTAACTCAAACGCAATATTCGCCATACAACACGTATATAAAACAAAACGACTAGCTAGGTAGTCGGTAACCCGGAAATAATCAGCAAATATAAAAACAATATTCGGTGTAACTGATTTCACAAGCCGCTAACTCCACGATATCCTTAACCAGACAGAATAAAAACTAAAAACAAAATTTTAACTACATATAGCTAACGAGTGAAACGAGCGAACATTATGCAAATTAGCTATATGAAATAAACAAAATTTATAAAATTTAAAATTTTAAGGAAATCGAAATTTGAGGGAGACATATAATAAGGATTTTAGCGAAAAATATTAAAAAATGAGATTTTAGCCCCGGGACCCCTTGGTAGCTTACTAACCCCCGAATATTAGCACGAAAGCAAAAGAAAATGCGAAAAAAAACCTATGGACGAAAAAGGGAGGGGGAAATATAATAAAGGATTTGATGACTAATCTGGGTTTTTAGTAATTTTTGGGGTTTTGGGTGGGGTTTGGTTCGTAAACCTCTTGGTAGCCTGGTAAACTCATTACAATTAAATTAAAAGTTCTCGGAAAAATGAAAAATTGTACACATAGCTAAGCCATCCAAAGTGACATGTATACTATTACGAAAAATTCTACTATGCACATGATCAATCATTTGTTACTGAAGACATAACAACATTTATCATGGATTCGACTCTTTCATTTCACACTACAGGTTTGCATCTATTTTTAAGTAATTTCTTAGCGTTAAAATAATTTCCCGCTGGTATCCAGTCTTTAAAGCTGACATCGGCTGAGGAACAGTGTCTGAAGCTTTAGGAAATTCTAAATATGCCACATCTATATATCGCAGCTCCTAAATATCTATTATAGTAAATGTAAATGGCACCCTGGCGTCCACTAGCAAAAAGTTTCATAATGTCTATGGTGGAGGTTTATCCGTCGGTTTTAAGTTCGTTCCATGAGCTTAATGTTTTATTAGCCGAAAATTGAGCCGAATCGGACAACCATTTACTACTTTGACTGTTATTCCGTATTCAAATTTTGGCTTAATCAGGGTCCCATATTAGATTCGGATTTCAGTTAGTGTTGATTTCAAACGACTCCCGTTGATAAACAAAGTGACGTAGCGTCAGGGGTGGCACGTGGGGGCCGGTAACCCCACCCCCCCCCCCCAATTTTTCAGACTTTTTTAAAAAACCCCATCCACCAGACCGAATTCCAGACGTGAGATTTTACTGCACGAGCCGAATTCATACTACATTTTGCAATACTGTTTCAGTAATTATTAGTGTATTCAGTATTAGTAATTATCAGCATTGAATTATTAACATTAATTGTAAAAAACTTGTCCTGTTCACGATTATTTCTTGGAATTACCGACCTGGTACCTCATAGATCGGTTTGTAACTAAGCGGCCGCGTACAGCCGATATTGAATCAGAACCCCCTTCTGCTTCGGCGGAAAGCGACGAACCGTGCACCAGTGATCCTGCTATCAGCGACACGGATAACCAGCCGACCGACCCTTCGATTCCTCTTAACATCGCTGTGCCAAGCCCAAACGCTCAAGATCCAATTCGTAGCCCCAAAGGGGTATCTCCAGTGGACGGACCATATCAACCTGCTATTGAATCACAGCAAACCTGCACCGCGTTTTACGGGTTAACGCCTGATATGTATCACCCGTGCCCCCCCCCCCACTTTTGGAAGTCGAGCTACGCCTTCTGTGTCTAGAAATATTTTGAACAAAACCTCGAAGCAACATAAAGTTTTGACATTGCAATTTTCCAAAAGTTTATACTTCATGTTCATAATGGCGTGTTTTGTTTTAATCGATGGTCTGCAACACTGGCAAATTTCATGATAGCCTGACAATGTAAATAATAATTTGGTGGTATCTTTGTCAGATTTTCCAAACAACGATTATCCATGTCCGACATAACGCGCAATTGCCCATTTCTCCGTAAAATCCTTTGGGGAATTAACGATGGAAAATGGCCCGTCTTTATGCAAAAGATTGCTGCCTGTGCAATATGTCTAGACATCAGTTACAGGCACAAGAAACTAAAATGTGGCAAAACCACGCTTGTTCTCATATTTACAATAGAAAATTTTTTACCTGGCTCTCGGGGATGAAATGAACATATGCACAGTCGAATCCACAGTCAATATTTAGATTTCAAGATGTCGTAGAGTAGACTTATGTACATTTATTATTTCCAAGCTTTCGTGTTTATTATAAAGTTTTATGATCATAATGTTTCAAAGTTCCGTGTTCCACGCTACTTTGTGTGCACTCATACATACTGAAGTTACGATGTCCAACGGTGGGTCAGCGTGTCCGCATAGTGTCGTAGTTAGTGGGGGATAAATTTGTCAAAATTTTTGAAATCTTTCGGAGCGGAAAATTTTTACTTCATTTTTGCCGATTTTTCACCGATTTCTGCCGATTTGTAATGATGGAAAGCAGCTGCATCGGGGGAGGCTTTGTGACGCAATGCCTCCCCAAAAACAAATGCTGCCTCCCCAAAAAATTTCAGCCCCCAACAAAATGAAAAATTTATACATTTATGTGTAGTAGAATATATTAAAATAAATCTATTGTTCGTTGTATAAACGCTGTACAAACATAAACATATAACGTGTAACAGCCCAATTTTTAGGAAAACAATAAAATGTTTAAAGTACACTAATATTATAGGAAAGGGGAAAATGGACGACCGGATAATGGTGGAGTGTGACCACCGTTTGATATAATTGTATCATGCTATTGTTAATGTGAAATATAAACTACTGTATCTTTGCGTATATTGTACTTGTAAGGTCACACTCCACCTCCCGCAGGTGTTCGTGATGATTTTGGCACTGAGCATAAACGAAAAGTATCACGATTAGGGGTGCCCGGTCGATCATTGTGAAATTGAATTGTTGGAATAATTTATGCATGAACTGTTCTGTATCTTATATTGTACGTGTGGCGAAGAACGGGTGTGCGTTCGGAGAAGCCAGGGACCAGCGGATATTACAGGAATATCGGGATGGTACAAAAATTTGGTCGCTGTGAGCCCGATCCCAGCGCACACGCCGCGTGGTTACTTAGTATTCGTTTGATGTCCGTCATGCCTATGGTTCACGTATAACATATTTCCATGGGGGATCAGAAATTATCAGGACGAATTCAGAGTTTCATATGTATAGGCCGATCATGTTTAGGTAATCAAATTTTCGATCCTGGAGAACTGAAATTTCGGATATAAATTTTCTAAGGCACTATTTTAGAGTGCGGCACTAAAAGTTTGGGGTTACAATTTTGGGGTTTCTACTAAACTTAAGGGAACGGGGTTGACTAAATCATCTTAAGAACACTCTAAGGGTGTCCAATTGCCCCGGCGGGTCAAAAAAATTTGGTTCCCCTAAATACCTACGGATCCCCGAATAGGCGCTTAAGCCTCCAAATTTCTAAACCCAAAAGGCACCTAGATAATTAAAAGTCCCCGATTTTTGAGCTAGGGACACTTATCGGGTCCAACCCTAACTGTTTAGTCGAAAACCGGGTCCGCTCAGGATCCTCCCAACTTGACTGGGACATCAAAATTTTGAATATTGCCCTCATAAACCGGCCTCTTATAAAAGATACATTAAATTTTAAACATTTATAAGTAGCCGGTCTGCCAGGGCATGATTCTGGTCCGCCTACAGCTTTTAGATCCTGAGATATCGGCAAAAATGTGCCGATATCCCTATGAGAAACCAACGCCCTGAGCGCCGGTATGTTTTTCCTCTTAAACTTTGCCGCACCGACCAACGGGCGGTTTTGCCATTGCTGGCAACATTCAGTCACATTCGCTCTTTGTACGTTGACGTTGTTTTCTTACAATTATTGCCATCGTTGTGTCCAGATGCTGTGCTTAGCTAAGACTGGCGTTGTTGCATCGTTTTGTTTTATCATTATGCCGCTTATCTATGTACATTTATTTGTCTTATATGTATCGGACGAATAGCAGATTTCTCGATATGGGCGATGTTTGTAATATAAAATTTTACATTTGCCAGGCGAGCAGGGGGGCCCCGACGGTATAAAAGAAATAAACACTTTTGAGAATTGGGACCAGTCGAGATCGTCATCGACAAAATTTGGTCGGGTTTTTGGCGGTTGTCGCCAGTTTATGAGTTGCTTTCTTTTCGTTTGATTTGCCCGGGTGGGCTCTTCGGCCTGCAGACTTGCGGAAGAAACCCGCCCGAGGTTTTCGTTTACTGATTTTTCGAGTTCTCGCTCAGGACTAGGACAAGGGACAGCCCTTGCGACTGCTGTGGCGTCCGTCGGATGCCTCGCGCTCCCGTAAGTGCTGTGCCCGCGCTGCGTAGAGTGGGTTGAGCGTTGTACAAAATTGTGGTCAAAATAGTGCGAAAATGTCAATAAAAAATGGGAATGTACACCCGCGCTCGACTGGTTCCCCATCCACTGGGCTGAAATTATTGTCAGTGCCCAGGGGGTGAATCATTTAAAGTATTTTACAGCGTATTTCGGGTGTTTAGTGAAGGCCGCTTCGTTAAATTTCGAGTTAGATGCACGCCGGTTGACACGCCTAGGGTTTTAAAATAATTCAAGGGCATCGTCGTTCAAAATATTAATGAAAGAATTCGAGGGTCACATTCTGGAGCCATGGTGGTCTCGGGTGGGCTCTTCGACTGCAGACGCGTTTAAGAGGCCCCCCCGAGATGTCCTATAGAATTTTAAATATTCTCACTTAGGCATAGTAACCGGGGTAGCCCTTGCGGGTGCTGGAGTGTCCGCCGGATACCTCGGGCCTCCGTAAGTGCCGCGCTCGCGCTTCTACGATTGGAGCAAGGCAATTTGAGGGGAAACTTAGATTGGTACTAAGAACGATGATAGAATTTTACATGATTGTTCTGAAGGTAAACTAAAGGAGCAGAGCTAAATAACAAATTTTGGGTTGAGGGTTCCGCGTTTCGAAAAGAGCCCAATTGGCGCTCACGAAAAATCATTTCGTCATCCAACGGGCGTTGCAAAGAAAAAAATGGGGGTCAAATTTCTGTGGTTTTTAAACTAATCGCTTATGTATCGTTGGGCCCAGGACTGCGCGCGTGGGCTTGGGTCCTGGCCCACCTTTGATGTAAATAACGCCAAGTGGGTACTATTTTCGTTTTCATAAAAGTGTGCTTATGTTTTATTGCGCCAAGAAAAGGGAAAACCAAGAAATAAATGATTTTTGCGTGTTAACTTGGGTAGGCGAAATTGCTTGATTTGAATAAGCCACACCATGTTGCACGAAAACGTAGGTCCCTCTAAGGTATGTTCAACACTGTTTGCCCTAAGTGCCCGTCCCGTTTCTCTACACGCCGCCTTCCCATCTTGCTCGCGCCCACCCTACCGTTTCTCTGTCGCATTAGCCCTGCTTCCCACCTAAGGGTTTGCTTCACCGTTTTATAGTTAAATTACGGCCCCGCCCGAATCATACGCAGTTTCACCCCTGCAGTCAATTAAATTTTCTTAACGCTTCAGCTAACTCCGCTCGTGCTCGCATCCCGGCCCGCCCCGTCAGTACCTCGTTTCGGCGTACAGGTCCTTGAGTGTATCAAGACAAATATTCCGCCACATTCGAAATAACCCTCGAATACCGTAGACCGACAAGGCTTAGTTAGCTGAGCCTTGCATCAAAATAAGATAAAACTAATTCGTTGCCGTCGGTTAAGAGGTCCAAGGGTTACGGGATGAACCTTCAGCTTATCAAAATCTTTCGAAAATGGCCCCTACTGTTAGGGAATTTTTGATCCTGGCATAGGGCATAGGACTCGATAACCGAAGATGAGGGAAAGACGGGTCAGCCTTATTACCTATGAGCAGGCTTAGAGGATGACCTCCCTCGGGGGACCTTCATGCCACTAGATACGTGGGCCACTATAGTGGCCAGGCTGAACACCATGGTAAACCCGCCGGCAGCTTGCTAAGCTAAGCGGTTCCCATCGGTCAGACGGGGGTCCACCGGGGAATCGTGTAAGCCGGGGTTGTCCGGGTACCACAGTGAAAAGCAAGAGTGGTGCAGCTGGGATCCCTTAGGGCCAGAACTGGTTCTAGTACAACCTATATTGGTATGTGTAATTATATATTTATTATTGATTTTTTACTGGATTTATCTTTTTGTTTTTCCACGTTTTTTATTTGCGAACAGATGATATCTATACGGTCATCACGATTGCAACTTAATGGTTTGGAGTATTTTTCAATATCTGTTCATTCGATGCGTCTCTTTGTCATGTTCTTCTACCTGGGTTCCAATTTCTACCTATTCGCAATTCACAGGAAGCCCAGGAAACATTAACACCCAGTGTTCTTTAGCCCTAGCATCAACCTTAACCCCGTGTAGGATGATATTTGAAACAAAATTATGAATATCTGGCTATGACGCAATAGGTCAAAAATCATGCCTCCCCTTGCAAGTTACTTGTCTCGCCCAAAATTACATCCTGGCTACGGGCTTGAGCTGCATCGCGCAACTTCCTAACACCATGCCCATACCGGCTGTCATAACCTATCAGCGTGAACCAAATTTTTTACAATTTGATAGCTTTTTTCGGTCAGACCCAAGAAGCTATGGAGCTTAGCTTGCCGCAGGCAAGATTTACGAGCTGTGCTCGGACCCTACCTGGTTGCTAACTTGTCTAGTATCTGGCATAGGTTCCCTAGGGAGTATGGCACCAATACCTGCTCGCACGCCTTACATTCCCAACCAATGTTCCCTATCGTCATACCACTTGGAAGTTGTTTGATTCAACATTGTTAAAGAATAATTTATGCACGTGTTTGACTTTAATTCAACATTTGCCTCAGTCTCAACCGAACACAGTTCTGACCCTACTAATTAGCTGTAGCCAATACGAATACCTACAGGGTTCCGACAATTCCTGGGAGCCTAACGCCGGACTCGTCGACTAATTTACCATGATTATATATGTTATAAACGGTGTATATTTGCCTAGTAAACTTTAATCGCCATTGGTATATATATTGTGATTTCAGGAGCGGTTTCTTCTACTGTTTTCGTGGACTTATCTTTAATCACATCTCTTATTTTTTACGATAGCCTACCGTGCGCGGGATCCTTTATCCGCAGGCCGTATCGCGCAGACTCGACCGGACCAGACGGACGACACAAGTAGAATATATAGCGCCGCTGGCACAAGGAACACGAACACCTGACATTTTCAAGATTTTTTATTTCAACATTATGTACAACGCGAGGGCTAGTGGTAATATGAATAAGATAAAACGCCAGCGATAACGTAACGCGTTGACAATAAATTGCAGATTCAATACGGTTGCGCACTGTTTGCGATGACTCCAAGAATACACTTAATTCGGCATCAAAAGCGACTACCAGCCCAGCTAGGCTAGTATCAGAAGTCATGGTCTCCGCAATCCCTAATTTTAGCGACCTGTGAACTCAACTATGGGGCCAGAAAAATGCTCTAATGTGCTTCGAAATTCGCTCTGCGTAGCGCGCGGTGCTACCACCATTCAACGAAAGTAGAAAAAGAAAGAGGGAGAGGGGTAAGAATCCCTTTTCAAAACTGGCCGCATTCAGAAAGCTACGACACGAGGGGAGACAACTGTAACGCGGAACAGCGACACGAAGACAAAGTAAAAACGAGGGTATAAATCATTACAAGGCTCATCAAGCCGTACACATTCAAATAAATTAAAAACGTACCCTAGTTCATTCAAAATTGTTACTACGAACCTACAGACGGACCATAATAGTGTCTACTTTCCGTATAAGCAAATCCTAAGTTAATCTTAATTACCAGGAAATCGACGTGCTTGATCGATTATGTGTAATTTACGATGTATTACCAGGTTTTGCATATTAAGCAACAGGATAATACTTGGGTCGAGAATGGGTCACTCACATTTTTAGATTGCAAGGGAACGTTCATATATATAATTATCACTTGGTAGAGTAAATCGATGTAAAATCGATTCCGTCTCGAGTCCACTATTGCACTTGCATAGGTATCCATTAAAGATCGAAGAGATACTGAGCTGCTTTCATATAACTAAGCTGAAGGAGGCCACGCTGGTAAAATCTCCTGATTTTACCAACTCAAATTGACGCTAATCTCAACAGTATCGATTCCACCACTGCAATCAAAAACGCGTTCGGTTCAGATAATTGTGCCTATTTGTTTACACTAGACGCACAGTTCACTCGTAAACTGTAGCTGATTATTTTAGCAGGTCCATTTCGTGCTGTTAGAGCTAGCTTTCGAAGCTTCTCATCGCACGAGCGATACCTTTAGGATAGTTGATCAAATGCATTGACCAGCTTTTGCTCTCATCCAACTTGGTTCTTAGTATTGTCGGGAATTTGCTCAAATGCTGAACAGCTTTAGTGAACATGCTGAACTTCTATAGAAAGGCTTACTTAGGTTCATATTTTATCGTCGGGGGAGTAAGATATACCTAGGCACAAGTTGGAGCTACGGCAGAAATTCCTGTGGCAATAGTAAATTTTCTAGAACCCTAAATACCTATAAGATATTGCCGGCTTAAACCAAAGTCTAGTTTTACGCTTACACTACTCCGAAGTCGTTAGTTGCAAGTTTTGTGTATTATTTAAATTATCTGATCATGTCAAATTTCCTTGCTCTAACCAGCAAGTAGGCCCACTTAGTCACACAGTGAACGGGTTGCATATGTTGTGAGTTTGGGGCAGGAAATACGAAACCGGTTCTGGCTGATAAGCCTAACGTTAAACTTATTTTTGAACCCTGGGGCGTGACCTGTCCGGACCCCGACCTACTTTCTACCCAACTTTTGTGCAACCGATTGCGTCGATAATAAAGTTAAGGCATGGAGGCTCTACTTGGGACACTCGAGATCCGCTTTACCGAGAGCCGAAGTTGTCCCACATCTCGAACAGCAAATTTAGTGTCAATCTAGAGGCGACTTTTAACCAGCCTACACCTATGAGTTGGCACTATGTGACAAGAAGGAGAATTTTGGTGGTTGATAATCCGCCGAAATACATGATAAATGCTGGGTCACGATTTTGAGCACTTTTGAGCGTCATCCTAACCAAAGTAATGTTGGTGGGGGCTATATGTATATCTTTCAGTGACCCGGTAGTTAACCAATTTCATTGTTCCAGACAATCTGACCTAGCTAACATTTGTCACTGTCCCGTAGCCGAAATCTATGTTAAGCTCTGGGGACGCATCCTGGACTCATACATGGGACACCAGACGTGCCCAAAGTCGGCTACCATTTGTACAATATTCGCGTTATTTTACAGATTCCCGACAGTCGCCTTAATAGTTTTCACTCCTCAATTTAGTTTCTATTTCGTGCTCAGCTTTCTCGCGACACCCTAATTTTAGTTCTTCTTTTCGTCCTGCGACATCCATCCTAAACCTTGAATCTTCTTTCTTGATTTCTTCCGCCACACTTTTCGCTTTTCTGCATACGAAGTGTTGTCGCTGTATGTTGTTGCACCATTGTCGCGTTTTCCGATACTATGCGGCGCGAGCGCATCAGCCGTCGTACCGAAAACCAAATGCATACATACCTATGTTGGGAGATAGAGAAACTGTGATCTAAGCAAAACTGTGAAACCTAAAAAGCTGAATCTGTGGATGCCAAGCGAAAGCGTATAGGGTCGTGTTTAAAAAACAAAAAAGCCAAACTTCAGCGACCAAGTCGCCATAAACAATAAGATGTATGGTCCCGTTCAATCTGAGGCCAAATTTTTGTCGGATCGGGTCTAATTTGCAAGCGGTAGTGCCGCGTGGTAGCGCGTACTGTGAGGCACATTTTGTTCCTAAATCAAATGTTCGCATCTTTGAGCCAAAATTTTGACTACAATTAACCCCTGGTGATATCATTTACTCCAAAAAGAAAGTAATGGTTGATGCTCAAGAACCAGTCCATAACCCGAGGTCCACTATAACCTATGTAAACTTAATGTTGTTTTATTCGCATATACAGCAACAACTGGTGACAGCTGAAAGCTTTTAATGGCCGGTGTTTCAGCTAGCATGCGATTAGTTACTCGATGCTAGCCTATTCGTATTTTCTAGCAATTTCTAATCCTAAAACAAAGTTGTACCTATAATGCTCAGTACATTCGCCAAAATAATCCTATAAGTTTCGAATGCAGAGCCCTAGTGATTTCGGCCCGCATTGTTTTATTAGATTTGAATCCTGGACTCTTATTAGTTTTGGTTTAAGTTTTATCCTATAAAATTTGAATGCTCAACTTTTAGTGCTTTTGGTTTCAATGATTCTCGAATTTGGCTGTAGAGCTCTTTGCAATTATTTTAACCTGAATTATCTTAGAACATTTGGATGCGCTGCCTACAAAGGTTAGAACAAACTTGGACCATTCTGGCCAATTCATGTCACAGTCCGGGTTCACGAGCACCTTAATAATACACACCTCCACCTGTGTACTGCTCATTTTTATAAGCTAGGCTGCCGTACAAGAGACCTTATAACACTATTTGCAAACAGTTTTGTTTATTCGAGAAATCGCGGCGACACCTCGAGTGTTCTCGCTTTATTCGGATTTTGCTCCAAACGTTTATTTGGTCCTGCTTCTGAGGCGTAGTTATTGATTAAGCTTTACGGTCATACGGAAGAACATGAGGATCGTCAGGTCGTTCCTGCCAACAATCGGGCCTTACCTATTTAATTAAGACAGGCAACATCCTCATTTCGAAGCGAGCAGACTGCTGTGACCTTCTGTGTTTGTCGTCGCCAGAGCAACGACAAAAAACATTTAATTTTCAAGATTAAAGCTCACCGAAAAGGAATATGTTTTAATTCATTTATGCCCGAAACTTGAATCACTAAGAAGTGATTGTTTTGATTTTATATATTTGTTAATTTGCCAAGAATCTCTCTAATGATGTTTGTGGAGCACGGGAACATTTGGATCCTGCGATATTCTGACGCATCCAACACACATTGCGCCCTTATTTACGTACTTCCCATTTTTATACATTTTGCATAATATACGGATGCAAATGTATGCACAGTTGACATTGTATAAAATTCCAATAAATCAAATACTGTATGAACCTACGTTCTTATCTTCAGTGGGAGCAAGGGTTTGTGAGATAAATTTCGTCGATCTGTCAGCACTACTATCCGTTAAATATCTCAATCAATTTTTCCTATTTAACCCTAAAGCCTACAAAGTAATATTTAAACCATTTATAGACAGAATGTAGTAACAAGTCAATACAATTGCCTAGGTTAAGTATATTTATGCATATCACAATGTTATGTATCATGGCTTATTATATAAAGTTAATAAGCAGCTAGAAAGCAATAAAACCAGCACAAAACATGAGCAAATGATGTGAAGGAAAAGCATTGTTCCTTACACTCGAGTCATTCTGGTTCTAAAATTTTACCTCCGCAATATCAGTCTCGGCCGGGGCCAACCTCTCATGCCCACTAGGCCCAAATGGACCCAACGCACATTGCGACTCGTTGTGTTTACTGAGTTTGTCGTATACCGTACGTTTGAACGTGCGTTGTTATTCGCTCGCATAGTGAGGTTCCTTAAGGAACCGAGCAACAGCTCTCAGATAGCTCAGTGGTTTGCGTACACAAGTTTCACCCGTGCGTTTCGGGTTCGATCCCTGGCGCAGGCTTGAGTTTGTCAAACATTGCACGATACACAAATTAATTCGGGCATGAAAGGGTTAATTAAAAATTAACCTATCGCATAACTAACCCTCTCATGCCCACTAGGCCCAAATGGACCCAACGCACATTGCGACTCGTTGTGTTGACTGAGTTTGTCGTATATCGTACGTTTGAACGTGCGTTGTTATTCGCTCGCATAGTGACGTTCCTTAATGAACCGAGCAACAGCTCTCAGATAGCTCAGTGGTTTGCGTACACAAGTTTCACCCGTGCGTTTCGGGTTCGATCCCTGGCGCAGGCTTGAGTTTGTCAAACATTGCACGATACACAAATTAATTCGGGCATGAAAGGGTTAATTAAAAATTAACCTATCGCATAACTAACCCTCTCATGCCCACTATGCCCAAATGGACCCAACGCACATTGCGACTCGTTGTGTTGACTGAGTTTGTCGTATATCGTACGTTTGAACGTGCGTTGTTATTCGCTCGCATAGTGAGGTTCCTTAAGGAACCGAGCAACAGCTCTCAGATAGCTCAGTGGTTTGCGTACACAAGTTTCACCCGTGCGTTTCGGGTTCGATCCCTGGCGCAGGCTTGAGTTTGTCAAACATTGCACGATACACAAATTAATTCGGGCATGAAAGGGTTAATTAAAAATTAACCTATCGCATAACTAACCCTCTCATGCCCACTAGGCCCAAATGGACCCAACGCACATTGCGACTCGTTGTGTTTACTGAGTTTGTCGTATATCGTACGTTTGAACGTGCGTTGTTATTCGCTCGCATAGTGAGGTTCCTTAAGGAACCGAGCAACAGCTCTCAGATAGCTCAGTGGTTTGCGTACACAAGTTTCACCCGTGCGTTTCGGGTTCGATCCCTGGCGCAGGCTTGAGTTTGTCAAACATTGCACGATACACAAATTAATTCGGGCATGAAAGGGTTAATTAAAAATTAACCTATCGCATAACTAACCCTCTCATGCCCACTAGGCCCAAATGGACCCAACGCACATTGCGACTCGTTGTGTTTACTGAGTTTGTCGTATATCGTACGTTTGAACGTGCGTTGTTATTCGCTCGCATAGTGAGGTTCCTTAAGGAACCGAGCAACAGCTCTCAGATAGCTCAGTGGTTTGCGTACACAAGTTTCACCCGTGCGTTTCGGGTTCGATCCCTGGCGCAGGCTTGAGTTTGTCAAACATTGCACGATACACAAATTAATTCGGGCATGAAAGGGTTAATTAAAAATTAACCTATCGCATAACTAACCCTCTCATGCCCACTAGGCCCAAATGGACCCAACGCACATTGCGACTCGTTGTGTTGACTGAGTTTGTCGTATATCGTACGTTTGAACGTGCGTTGTTATTCGCTCGCATAGTGAGGTTCCTTAAGGAACCGAGCAACAGCTCTCAGATAGCTCAGTGGTTTGCGTACACAAGTTTCACCCGTGCGTTTCGGGTTCGATCCCTGGCGCAGGCTTGAGTTTGTCAAACATTGCACGATACACAAATTAATTCGGGCATGAAAGGGTTAATTAAAAATTAACCTATCGCATAACCAACCCTCTCATGCCCACTAGGTCCAAATGGACCCAACGCACATTGCGACTCGTTGTGTTTACTGAGTTTGTCGTATACCGTACGTTTGAACGTGCGTTGTTATTCGCTCGCATAGTGAGGTTCCTTAAGGAACCGAGCAACAGCTCTCAGATAGCTCAGTGGTTTGCGTACACAAGTTTCACCCGTGCGTTTCGGGTTCGATCCCTGGCGCAGGCTTGAGTTTGTCAAACATTGCACGATACACAAATTAATTCGGGCATGAAAGGGTTAATTAAAAATTAACCTATCGCATAACTAACCCTCTCATGCCCGCTAGGCCCAAATGGACCCAACGCACATTGCGACTCGTTGTGTTTACTGAGTTTGTCGTATACCGTACGTTTGAACGTGCGTTGTTATTCGCTCGCATAGTGAGGTTCCTTAAGGAACCGAGCAACAGCTCTCAGATAGCTCAGTGGTTTGCGTACACAAGTTTCACCCGTGCGTTTCGGGTTCGATCCCTGGCGCAGGCTTGAGTTTGTCAAACATTGCACGATACACAAATTAATTCGGGCATGAAAGGGTTAATTAAAAATTAACCTATCGCATAACTAACCCTCTCATGCCCGCTAGGCCCAAATGGACCCAACGCACATTGCGACTCGTTGTGTTTACTGAGTTTGTCGTATACCGTACGTTTGAATGTGCGTTGTTATTCGCTCGCATAGTGAGGTTCCTTAA
Organism: Trileptium ribeirensis; assembly: GCA_030248225.1. NCBI lineage: Eukaryota > Metazoa > Nematoda > Enoplea > Enoplida > Thoracostomopsidae > Trileptium > Trileptium ribeirensis. The sequence goes on from JASANE010029770.1 coordinate 112,916, forward strand.
GGAACCGAGCAACAGCTCTCAGATAGCTCAGTGGTTTGCGTACACAAGTTTCACCCGTGCGTTTCGGGTTCGATCCCTGGCGCAGGCTTGAGTTTGTCAAACATTGCACGATACACAAATTAATTCGGGCATGAAAGGGTTAATTAAAAATTAACCTATCGCATAACTAACCCTCTCATGCCCGCTAGGCCCAAATGGACCCAACGCACATTGCGACTCGTTGTGTTTACTGAGTTTGTCGTATACCGTACGTTTGAACGTGCGTTGTTATTCGCTCGCATAGTGAGGTTCCTTAAGGAACCGAGCAACAGCTCTCAGATAGCTCAGTGGTTTGCGTACACAAGTTTCACCCGTGCGTTTCGGGTTCGATCCCTGGCGCAGGCTTGAGTTTGTCAAACATTGCACGATACACAAATTAATTCGGGCATGAAAGGGTTAATTAAAAATTAACCTATCGCATAACTAACCCTCTCATGCCCGCTAGGCCCAAATGGACCCAACGCACATTGCGACTCGTTGTGTTTACTGAGTTTGTCGTATACCGTACGTTTGAATGTGCGTTGTTATTCGCTCGCATAGTGAGGTTCCTTAAGGAACCGAGCAACAGCTCTCAGATAGCTCAGTGGTTTGCGTACACAAGTTTCACCCGTGCGTTTCGGGTTCGATCCCTGGCGCAGGCTTGAGTTTGTCAAACATTGCACGATACACAAATTAATTCGGGCATGAAAGGGTTAATTAAAAATTAACCTATCGCATAACTAACCCTCTCATGCCCACTAGGCCCAAATGGACCCAACGCACATTGCGACTCGTTGTGTTTACTGAGTTTGTCGTATATCGTACGTTTGAACGTGCGTTGTTATTCGCTCGCATAGTGAGGTTCCTTAAGGAACCGAGCAACAGCTCTCAGATAGCTCAGTGGTTTGCGTACACAAGTTTCACCCGTGCGTTTCGGGTTCGATCCCTGGCGCAGGCTTGAGTTTGTCAAACATTGCACGATACACAAATTAATTCGGGCATGAAAGGGTTAATTAAAAATTAACCTATCGCATAACTAACCCTCTCATGCCCACTATGCCCAAATGGACCCAACGCACATTGCGACTCGTTGTGTTGACTGAGTTTGTCGTATATCGTACGTTTGAACGTGCGTTGTTATTCGCTCGCATAGTGAGGTTCCTTAAGGAACCGAGCAACAGCTCTCAGATAGCTCAGTGGTTTGCGTACACAAGTTTCACCCGTGCGTTTCGGGTTCGATCCCTTGCGCAGGCTTGAGTTTGTCAAACATTGCACGATACACAAATTAATTCGGGCATGAAAGGGTTAATTAAAAATTAACCTATCGCATAACTAACCCTCTCACGCCCACTAGGCCCAAATGGACCCAACGCACATTGCGACTCGTTGTGTTTACTGAGTTTGTCGTATAGCGTGCGTTTGAACGTGCGTTGTTATTCGCTCGCATAGTGAGGTTCCTTAAGGAACCGAGCAACAGCTCTCAGATAGCTCAGTGGTTTGCGTACACAAGTTTCACCCGTGCGTTTCGGGTTCGATCCCTTGCGCAGGCTTGAGTTTGTCAAACATTGCACGATACACAAATTAATTCGGGCATGAAAGGGTTAATTAAAAATTAACCTATCGCATAACTAACCCTCTCACGCCCACTAGGCCCAAATGGACCCAACGCACATTGCGACTCGTTGTGTTTACTGAGTTTGTCGTATACCGTGCGTTTAAGCGTGCGTTGTTATTCGCTCGCATAGTGAGGTTCCTTAAGGAACCGAGCAACAGCTCTCAGATAGCTCAATGGTTTGCGTACACAAGTTTCACCGGTGCGTTTCGGGTTCGATCCCTGGCGCAGGCTTGAGTTTGTCAAACATTGCACGATACACAAATTAATTCGGGCATGAAAGGGTTAATTAAAAATTAACCTATCGCATAACTAACCCTCTCACGCCCACTAGGCCCAAATGGACCCAACGCACGTTGCGACTCGTTGTGTTTACTGAGTTTGTCGTATACCGTGCGTTTAAGCGTGCGTTGTTATTCGCTCGCATAGTGAGGTTCCTTAAGGAACCGAGCAACAGCTCTCAGATAGCTCAATGATTTGCGTACACAAGTTTCACCGGTGCGTTTCGGGTTCGATCCCTGGCGCAGGCTTGAGTTTGTCAAACATTGCACGATACACAAATTAATTCGGGCATGAAAGGGTTAATTAAAAATTAACCTATCGCATAACTAACCCTCTCACGCCCACTAGGCCCAAATGGACCCAACGCACGTTGCGACTCGTTGTGTTTACTGAGTTTGTCGTATACCGTGCGTTTAAGCGTGCGTTGTTATTCGCTCGCATAGTGAGGTTCCTTAAGGAACCGAGCAACAGCTCTCAGATAGCTCAATGATTTGCGTACACAAGTTTCACCGGTGCGTTTCGGGTTCGATCCCTGGCGCAGGCTTGAGTTTGTCAAACATTGCACGATACACAAATTAATTCGGGCATGAAAGGGTTAATTAAAAATTAACCTATCGCATAACTAACCCTCTCACGCCCACTAGGCCCAAATGGACCCAACGCACGTTGCGACTCGTTGTGTTTACTGAGTTTGTCGTATACCGTGCGTTTAAGCGTGCGTTGTTATTCGCTCGCATAGTGAGGTTCCTTAAGGAACCGAGCAACAGCTCTCAGATAGCTCAATGATTTGCGTACACAAGTTTCACCGGTGCGTTTCGGGTTCGATCCCTGGCGCAGGCTTGAGTTTGTCAAACATTGCACGATACACAAATTAATTCGGGCATGAAAGGGTTAATTAAAAATTAACCTATCGCATAACTAACCCTCTCACGCCCACTAGGCCCAAATGGACCCAACGCACATTGCGACTCGTTGTGTTTACTGAGTTTGTCGTATACCGTGCGTTTGAGCGTGCGTTGTTATTCGCTCGCATAGTGAGGTTCCTTAACGAACCGAGCAACAGCTCTCAGATATCTCTATCGATTGCGAACACAACAGTACCCGGTGCGTTTCGGGTTCGATCCCTGGCGCAGGCTTGAGTTTGTCAAACATTGCACGATACACAAATTAATTCGGGCATGAAAGGGTTAATTAAAAATTAACCTATCGCATAACTAACCCTCTCACGCCCACTAGGCCCAAATGGACCCAACGCACATTGCGACTCGTTGTGTTTACTGAGTTTGTCGTATACCGTGCGTTTAAGCGTGCGTTGTTATTCGCTCGCATAGTGAGGTTCCTTAAGGAACCGAGCAACAGCTCTCAGATAGCTCAATGGTTTGCGTACACAAGTTTCACCGGTGCGTTTCGGGTTCGATCCCTGGCGCAGGCTTGAGTTTGTCAAACATTGCACGATACACAAATTAATTCGGGCATGAAAGGGTTAATTAAAAATTAACCTATCGCATAACTAACCCTCTCACGCCCACTAGGCCCAAATGGACCCAACGCACGTTGCGACTCGTTGTGTTTACTGAGTTTGTCGTATACCGTGCGTTTAAGCGTGCGTTGTTATTCGCTCGCATAGTGAGGTTCCTTAAGGAACCGAGCAACAGCTCTCAGATAGCTCAATGGTTTGCGTACACAAGTTTCACCGGTGCGTTTCGGGTTCGATCCCTGGCGCAGGCTTGAGTTTGTCAAACATTGCACGATACACAAATTAATTCGGGCATGAAAGGGTTAATTAAAAATTAACCTATCGCATAACTAACCCTCTCACGCCCACTAGGCCCAAATGGACCCAACGCACATTGCGACTCGTTGTGTTTACTGAGTTTGTCGTATACCGTGCGTTTGAGCGTGCGTTGTTATTCGCTCGCATAGTGAGGTTCCTTAACGAACCGAGCAACAGCTCTCAGATAGCTCAGTGGTTTGCGTACACAAGTTTCACCCGTGCGTTTCGGGTTCGATCCCTGGCGCAGGCTTGAGTTTGTCAAACATTGCACGATACACAAATTAATTCGGGCATGAAAGGGTTAATTAAAAATTAACCTATCGCATAACTAACCCTCTCACGCCCACTAGGCCCAAATGGACCCAACGCACATTGCGACTCGTTGTGTTTACTGAGTTTGTCGTATACCGTGCGTTTGAGCGTGCGTTGTTATTCGCTCGCATAGTGAGGTTCCTTAACGAACCGAGCAACAGCTCTCAGATAGCTCAGTGGTTTGCGTACACAAGTTTCACCCGTGCGTTTCGGGTTCGATCCCTGGCGCAGGCTTGAGTTTGTCAAACATTGCACGATACACAAATTAATTCGGGCATGAAAGGGTTAATTAAAAATTAACCTATCGCATAACTAACCCTCTCACGCCCACTAGGCCCAAATGGACCCAACGCACATTGCGACTCGTTGTGTTTACTGAGTTTGTCGTATACCGTGCGTTTGAGCGTGCGTTGTTATTCGCTCGCATAGTGAGGTTCCTTAACGAACCGAGCAACAGCTCTCAGATAGCTCAGTGGTTTGCGTACACAAGTTTCACCCGTGCGTTTCGGGTTCGATCCCTGGCGCAGGCTTGAGTTTGTCAAACATTGCACGATACACAAATTAATTCGGGCATGAAAGGGTTAATTAAAAAAAAAAAAAAAAAAAAAAAAAAAAAAAAAAAAAAACTTAAGCTGTGCGACTGACTCCTCGCTATTCAGTTTAGATGTCATATCCAGGCCATCTTTTTTTAGATTTTTTCTTATCTAAGTAATAGCCAAACTAATCTTAGGTAGTGTTTTCACCTCACTGTCTGAGAAACAGCATTCATTTTAGTTCTGGTTTGATGTTTGATCAGATCAGGTATGGGATATTTTTTCATGTTTCACGATTATTGAACATGTTCTACCGGTAGATTGTAATACGACGAAAACACTATCGTTGATTATTGTGTTCTGTTTTCAACATCTAAGTTATATATTTTACGTCAACTTTTTGGAATCTGTTGGCAAAACAATATATTCAGGTAAATTGAAATTGGTATGGCTGGTGTTGCTCAGGTCAGTGTATATAACGATTAGTAGTATTCATCCGTCATTATTTTACGTATTTTTCAAAACATAAAATTTTTGTACGGTCTGTGTGGTGCGCGTCTAAGACAAATATGAGACAGCATCTTCTTTAATCTATCAATATAACATTAATATCATCTGTGCGACCCATCTCGCATGTAGGGTTGTATATTTAGCTAGAACAAGAAGCGCTGACTGCGAGATGATGGATGGCACATGAACATAAAGTGCACAAAAAATATTAAACAAGAAGGATTAAAGTGAACATCGGACATTGATAAGTAAGATAAATTTAGTCAATTATTCAAAGTTGCGAGCGTTGTTCACGCGATTTGCAAGGCTAATCACACATTTGGATTTCGAGGCGTGCCACTATTTATGGATTACATATTAGAAACGGTGCATGCCGTATCTTGTCAAATACATCTCAACATACTTCAACGATATAAAAAATATGAAATAACTTCGGTTGGTGATCTCAATTAGCGCCAGCATTCGGGTGGGTCGGGTCGAATTCTGTCTTGTCGGTTTCTGGTCAAGTTGGCTGCGGCTAAGGTTCGCTAATATTTGGCTTGGGTCAGGCGCAATGATTAAAAAACTGTGCAGATTACGTGGAAACATCAACTACTCCCAACAAGCAACACCTGTAAATGATTTAAAACCGATCTGGGTCGCGTTTTTGTCTAGCAGCCTGCGGTATTCAATTAAGCATTTACAGAAAGCCAGCACACAGCCTAGCTAAGAGTCATAATTCCAACTTATTGTAGCCGGTTACCACTATATTACCAGGTCAGGTACGGGCTGGTCACAGCCTAGTCGGGTCGGTTAGTCGGGTAGATACGTATCAACGGGATGTGGTCAATAGTTGAATATTATAGCTATATAAAAATAATGCAAACTTTAAAATGCTCTGTGTAGCGACGCAATTTAAGCTGGTCGTTCTGTGGTTACGTTCTGAAATATTTTGATCGGTAAACTGTTCATTTATATGCATATTAGCACCAGCATCATACTTCGCTTAAATAGTATGGTGCCCATTATTTTTTCTGATTCGTGATCTCGTTGCGCTACGATTCGTTGCTTCCTCGACTATCACGCGCTAAGTTTTAAAGCCAATGAGGCGCAATTCTAACATAGTCTATGTATAGTTATTTTTTGCTTTTCGAATGCTTGTCGTGTGATTAATTGTTCAAAGAATTAATTCGAATACTGCTCCCGAATGAGACTTGCACTGTAAACCGTGACCTGCTCAGTGACCCGAATCTCCTTTTTAGCTACTCTAGGTCATCAAAAACGGTTGATACGGAAGTGTGGTTTCTACTATAACATATATTATGCGCTGACCAAGTGTAAATAACTAAAGTTTTGTATTTACCAAAGGCAAACCAAAAGCGTTGTTGCATCGACAGTCGACCGTCAACCGAGGTCGCACAAGAGACAGCAGTGGTTATTGCTAAAGAAGACTCTGGTAATGCAGCCGAAGACAAGAAAACGTTGCTGGACCGATTGCCAACAAAACGAAAATCCATTTTGAAGAGCTGCACGCCGTCTTCATTTGAAACAGCAACATTACATTCTACAGCAACTGACTACCCTGAAAAAGCTTACAGTCGCGTAATGTGCACTAACAGTGTTGGAACACGAAGCAAAATAGGACAAGATAAACATCAACAGAACGATGCAAATATTAGAACGGGTTAGTAGGAATGAGAAGTATATAATTTCTATTGAACTATATTGTACATTGTTAGTTTATAACACGCTCAACAGCAAAAAACATAGCAAGCACCTAGTCACCGTTCAGTGTCTATTTTGCGATTCCAAATTGAGTCTTCTGAGTCCCAATCATAGTCTCGAGAGGACTAGCAAAGCAATGCACTAATCGTTTCATGTCCTCTAGCTAAGTCCAAGTGTACCTAACGCAGCTTGTGAATCGTTGTGTTTACCGAATTTGTGGTATGTTGTATGCTTGCACAGGCGTTGTCATTCATTAGCGCTGGGAGGTTCCTTAAGGAACCAAGCAGCAGCTCCCAAATAGCTCAGTGATTTGTGTACACAACTTTAACTCGCACGTCCCGGGTATATGATAATGAAAATTCCCGCTGTCTATAACAGGGCAGCGCCGATCTCCGTTCTCTCAAGTTTTCGATCTTTTACAAAGTCTCTGACGGTTACTGCAGTCACAAGTGGTTTCACCGCAATGGACCATTTCTGTTATTCAATTTACGTCCAGAGCGAAATAGATGAACGGATAAGTGATCCCTGTTCGGTTTTTAACAGCGGCATACTGTTTAACTGAACCACCGGAACAGATGTATATATGTGTGAAATCTATACGAAATTTCATAAAACTTGATTCGAAGTATTACAAACAAATAAGTCAAATTATATCTCATTATGCCAGTTAACGTTACCTGACACGCTAAAACATGGAATCCCATTATAATAGGGTTATGATCACTATAGGCTTTCCCTTGCATGTAATTACAGTCATTAAGTGTTACTGACTTTTGCAATTTGCAACGCCAATATATTATATAAATACTGTTGGAAGTAATTTCACGCATATATATTTTCTCATTAATTAGATTTTTATGAATAGTATAAATACGTCACTCATAAAAATCAAATGCATCCGTATATTCGCTACTAAGACTGTACTTGAAAACGTGTGAATCGCTTGTGCGTAAAACGATAACATGGCATTCTTTAGTTCTGAATGAAGCCTTCTCAAATCTTTGAAACGTTAACGTGTTTATGTGTTTTAAATAATCGCTCTAATGTTTCTATATCTTAAAAAATATACAGTACATGGGTTTATGCAAGAAATAACTGTCCCGTGTTAAACTTGATTTTTTTATTTAGTCGTACAATAGTCCAAATTCTTGCAATTTATTATTTCCAGCTAATATGTGCGGTCACCTAAAACCAGCTTTCGTGTGCATTATTTACTGACACGTTTCTGCGTATGCACAAACCGTTTCTAGCTGTACTTCCTTGAGAAGTCGTTCACTATTTCGGAGCGTGGTCCGAAAGGATTCGCTCTAATCGGCAAGAAATGATATTTCTGTGGGCTGAAGTTAGTGTATTATGATATAATGCGCCATTGTATATATAAGTATACATTACGAGCTGTCCATCCTTATGAGCATTGTCTCGGCAGTAACGAAGCAAACTAACTTTATATTTGTCTCCATGTGAACCCGACTGAATTTAGTAAATCTAGAAACCGGTCAATCGAAGCCAAAATCGGACATCACAGCGAAAAATATTGCTGCCGATGGTAGCGGTGACTACGTTGCAAGACCTGGAAGCGAGTTCCAAAAGGTTGACGGAACTGCTCAATGGAGTTCACAACCACGACAGCCTTTACGGTATGGGACCCAGCTCCGAGTTAGAAAGCAAGCATCTAACTCTTTTGGTCTGACGCATCCTACAAGGTTAGCTGTTCATTTATTAGCAAATCCTGGGTAAACCTTCATGTAGTAGATCGAGAGCTATTTTATTTTGGAAAACGATTACTTCTATCAGGCATTTTGTAGGATTATTCAACTACGACTTAGGTAATGTATGAAGTCGTATAGCTTTTAGGGTGCAAGCTGTTGCTTACCACATGCCTTACGACATTCTACCTTAATATGATATTGGGTGTAACATAAAATTCCCGATTTGATATTTCACGTGATGCATTATGATTATATTTGTATACACTATACGCCCGAAAATCTACAGTTGATTGACTCAAAATGTAATCATAAACTTTTGAGATCCTGATCAATGCATGATATATACATCTTTGCTAACGTTGTTCAGCTGCTATCACTTTTTGAGCACTTTTTAATGCAGCCTTGGACTAAACCGATCGTTTTATACGCATTGTTATTACCTATCAGCATAGTGTTCCATCCAGTCTTCCAGCCTGCAAAAATATTCAAGTGCAATAGCAAACTTAAGCGCTCATTGCGCACTTCTGTCTCGAAAAGTGGGATGACTTTCAAACGAAAAATAAGGCGGTCAATCGCGCTGTTTAAAAAAAGTCGGGTCTAGATCCCCTATCCCTCCTTCATCTGCACCCATGAGTACATGTGGACTGAGCGCAATGTTGCGAATAACAACCTTCTAAGAGCCAGAATGAAAGTCACAAAGCCCAAAAGTTTTTTGCTTCAACAAGTACTTTCATTTTGAAGGGTAAATAAATTTATCTTTTGACATACAAAAGCTAGATTATACTGTTACACCATAAAATCACCTGTTACATCGAAAATTTAACACTCGACCGACATTGTCACTATTACATCAAGGAAAGCCCTCTCTTTTTGATAGGTTAGGAATCGCAAACGTTGTTTCTCATGATATGGATGCACTATACGACTACATTATGCCAGAGCGTGGATATATAAATCTATCCGAGACCATGTATATCAATAGTGAAAAACCATTTAGTTTTGACCAGAGTTTTTGCCATCCGTTATGCCAAAGAGCATGATGATTTGTCTAAAATCCATAAAAAGAAATTCACTCAATTCATCATGGCATCAAAAATTTGCTCAACGTTGCACGAAATAAAAATTTATTCAAAACAGGATTAATCAGAATTTAGCGTAGTGATTTATCTGATTAACCATTTTAGCATTTGCTATTGTTTGACGATAACACAAAGCAATATATACTTCGTTAAAACTTAAAAACACTAAACATTAAAAACTTTTAAACGTTAAAAACACCATTTTTGTTTTTTAGTTATATGTCTACTGAATTGCTTGTTATACCCGAGCTTTGTAGCTGTGCTTAACAACAGTTAGTACGTAATCGATTAATTACTTGTGGACGTAGCTTCGAATGAAGAAGTCTCAATTGAATTCTTTTGCGACGGCACGATGTTGTTAAACAGTTCGCACAATATATGTATTATACAACGTAAATAATCTCTTGATTAAAGCAAATTAGTAAAGGATAGCGTTTCGTACACACCAAAGTATTAGTGATATGTTACTATTCTGCTGCTTCAGACTTTGTCAAAATGCAGATGAAACTCAAATGGGTTTTAACTACAACGAATCTAATAAAGAAAATGTTGGCATAAGCACGGTAAGTTTTAGCAATATATGTTTCATTTCACAGCAAAATGCATTTTTTCATAAATTATTTATGCATACTGTTTGTTGATACATTAAGGTTGCAAAAGCATGTTTCAAAAAGCACGTGTTCTTTTTTCAGTGCATTTATGAATACGAATACACGGATTTATTGCCGGATGTGCATTGTAACCAACAGTACAAATGTGTACACTTTTAATACTATAGTAGTCTGCGTTCAGATGTCAAACTTTTTACTCAAATTTTAAGTTCAAATTTTTAGATTGAATTTTGATCAGCAGTATTTAAAAGCAGTTGGCTTTAGCCATTCGGAGAACAGGAATAGGACCTGAACAATTCTGAGCTCAACATTTGATACCAAATATTTTGATGCTTATAATTTGGCATATTTTTCCATTACAAAGTACAGACAACTTTGATCAAATGCTGATCAAATTTTGAGCTTAAAATTTGAGCAGAAGGTTTGACGTGTGAACGCACCCTAAGACGATAAGCGATGAACAGGAATAATGCGCTACCAACTATACACGTTTGCCACCAACTACAATAACCAACTATATAAGTCTGATCACAGCTGATTTCGTGCGAGCGATCGTTGTCAGAGCAGACAGTCATTGATCACATAAACCTGTCTCGGCTCAATATGGTCTAGTAACTTGAAATTTAAAGATATTTATGAACGACACATCAGTGGATTCATTAGCATCTTTCTGAACATGTATATCTTAAAATATACAAAACCAAAAGCTCAAAGTCCAAAGAAATTTAGTTATTACATCTAAAAGGCCGAATTGACATATATTTACTCGCAGCAAGAGTTAGGCGATTTTCTGAACAGCAGCTTCATCTTAATATTTTTCGATGACCTTAGCAAACACAAAGTTCGCCTATTTAGACCCCATCACTTACGTAGCCCATCTCAGTCTGTGGCTTGTTGACAGGGGTTACTGCTAGCGTTAGTCCATGAAGAGTTTTCCAAAAACGGTAAAAATTCCAAAAGTTCTCAAAATGCATTTTATGCTTGGTCGGCATACGCATAAACCATTGACTTCTTCCCGGTATTTCTCTACTTATTGAAACCACTATCCTAGCTCCATAAAATTAATACAATGTTTTTGCTCCAACAGATTTCATCTATTAAAAGTTTAGTTTTATCTATAAGACTTAACGCTAGAGCGTAAATGATCATTAGTAAAGTCGGGATAGTACGTACAAATTTAGTCCCACCTAAAAGAAAAGTTTCTCAGTAGTCAAAAATAACGGCAATTTAAAATCTCATCCACTTCAAATCTCTGTATTAGATAAATTCACGGTGCATAAAGCAATTTGGAAATTTTATTATCAACCCAGTTTGGTTCCACTAATTTTTCAGAATTATTACTCTGTTGCTTTTCTAAACCAATGTAATAAAGGGGATTTTCCATTTTAGGATGCTACTACTACTTGGTCGTGCGCGTCGGATATTCAGCGGCAGCACACTGTTGATGATACAGGAGCCAAACATGAATGTATGCAAAGAGATACATGTAGTAAACAGCAGAAACCACTACCTACAGTCAGGAAAAACAGTGGAAGTATTCACGAAATGAGCGATAGAAAGATTGATGCCGTGTTATCCTCATTTGGTTCCGGGCCACACACCCTCCATGTCAACGAAGTTAGTCCTACGTAAGCCGATTTTATGGTTTTTAGTGTAATAACAGATTTATTTTAAAAATTTAGAAATCAAATTTCATTCTAAAACTAAATTTAATAGTGAAATTCTGAGCGTAGAGAGTGAAACGAACGAAGCGACGAATTCTTACAAGCATTATAGTGGTGAAATGTGGCAATGTTCGTTTGTGGGTTTTTAGAATATAAACTCAAATTGACACGCATAAACTCAAATTCGACTGGGAGGATTAATTCGATTTTGGCGGGAGGAAAGCTCATTTGAAAGCTTGAAATCAGTATTTATGCTCATTAGTTGGGCGCGAAGCCCGTTTCCGAAATCTTTCCTCGAAAAGACAACAAAAGGCCTCCAGCCGGGTTGCGAAGGTCCCTAAAAATCAAGTTATTGATTGTACATATTTCAATAACCGGTGTAGATGTATGAGTCAACCTAGGATCATTTTGTAAAGCAGATATGGAACAGGCTCGTTCCGACCCGTTACGCTTATTTTTCATGACTTCGGCGCCAAAATGGCCCGAACGCGCCTTAAATTGAACCAGACACAGTTACTGGAACTAAGTTTTCATGTGGTGCAGGGTGCCATGGTTTGTTAACTATATTATTCTGCTTGCTAACCTTGCTTATTAACATTGATTGCCTATTTTGTAACCTTGCTTATTAACATTCATTGCCTATCCTGTTTGCTATAACCCATTGTTTCTCTGTATGCGTTATCATTGCATGTATTATTTCGTGTCTTGGGTTTTCCCGGAACCGGATGGACGGAATGCGTGGTATAAGGTGAAAGTGTAACTTGACCGGAGTTTGACTTGGACTGAAAAGTAGGAGCTGCTGTAGGCTCTGAGCATGTCTTCGGAACTCGACGGCCCGCCGCAACACACACAAGAAAATTCAAAATTTAGACCGTCCGGGAATAGGAGGCCTCTGACGATTTAAGGGGTCGGGAAGTAATCAAAATCAAGACTCTCAATTTTACCTGGTTCAAAGTAAACCATAGCTTAATGGTTGCAGAAGTAAGCTGAAACAAGTGGGTTACGGTAGTTTCCGATTATTCGGAAATAACGGACCTCGGGCCTGTTTATCGGCCCGTAACCGTCCAACGGTTCAGATTTACCGGAAATGCCCCGAGTGCTTTTCAGTAGAGAATTTTCAGGGCTCTC
>JASANE010029772.1:0-23051 GCA_030248225.1 Trileptium ribeirensis
ATTCCCTGTGTTCGTGCAGCTCCCCCTATACCACTACGTATCATTTATTATTAGTTTGGTTAAGAGTAGAATAAAACAGAGAGCTATAAATACGACCCTCCATGATAACGCCATGAGTCAAATGAAACCTTATTTAAAACCAAACTGCAGCCTAAAAATGAACATAAGGTGCTTGCATATTAGATGAGACTCACCTTATTAAATATTCTGTTTTTTGTGCATAGCTAATGAGATATCTTGGCATATTGTGTTTGCATACTTAATGAGCGTCAAGTAATTAAATATTCTGAGTTTTATGCATATTAAATGAGGTTGAGTTGACGTAACGTTTCTGTTTTGTTTTATTAAAAAGAATTAATTTTAACAGAGACAACTTAATATTTCAGCTTATCAAATCAACGAAAATTAAAGCTATATGTGTATTATTTATTTATATATATATATATAAATATGTATGCCAATATATATGTATGCCTGCACACCTATGTACATACATTCAACCCTCATATGACTCACCACCACCGGTCCCCATCGGTGGGGGGGGGCAAAACCGCTCTTTTCTATCTACTTATTTAATAGCGAGATTCACAATGCTTACGGTTTTACGAACCTGCAAAGTTTACTGGGATTTCATATAATTGCTGTTCAGAAAGTGTTTGAATATGTATAAGCAAGGATTTTTTGCGCCAAAACGAAATTGCGTTTCAGAAAAATAAAAAAGCATAAAACTGAAGGTATATAGACTACAATGGTTCCGTGTTTGAAATTTATTTGATATTGTTACTACAATAAAAAAACTCTAATTGTTAAATTTTTACTATTCCTTAATGGTCTAATTTGTATTCCTTTAATAGACCAATCCACTATGCTAAAAGCCATTTGCAGCGGAGCTATTTGCTGCCAGAACGTTAATGTAAATTTAAATGCTGCGTTCCTTAATAGTCACGCTTGTCCGTTAATTGTCCTAAGTGTTCCTTAATAGTCAAAATTTAATCTCCGAGACCGCGTCAGTCAGCCGCAGGAAACAGCACTTCGACCAACTCTTAAACCGAAATCCACCAGAAAAACCACTAACCTACGATGGTTTAATGCGCGAACCCGCATTAAGTGTGTACAGCTGTTCTTTTGTCAAAATGACGAACTACTTAGTTCGCGTTAATATTTTTGCCACCGCTATTCACTGTTTAGTGAAGGCGAACAAGGGCTCATTTGTGTTTGCGCACATTTCTTTACTTCGCATAGTCTAATTCGCTTTCATCAAATTACATGCGGACTAGGACAGCTATGTTCGCGGAATATTTGTATATTGTAGTATATGTGTAACAGGCCCGTCCCGGCCCTGTCACGAGCGTTTCATGGCTTTCGCACCCAAAGTGCGCCTAAACGCGTTGGCATGGGAACCGTTTTGCATAAATTACCGTATTGTATCATGGGAACCGTTTTGTATAAATTACCGTATTGTATCACGGGAACCGTTTTGCATAAAATGCCGTATTATATCACGGGAACTGTTCTGTATGAAATACCGGATGATATCAGTGAACCGTTTGTATAAAATGTTATACCATATCAGTGAACCGTTTGTATAAAATGTTATACCATATCAGTGAACCGTTTGTATAAAATGTTATGCCGTATGATATCAGTGAACCGTTTGTTTAAAATGTTATACCGTATGATATCAGTGAACCGTTTGTATAAAACGTTATACCATATCAGTGAACCGTTTGTATAAAATGTTATACCATATCAGTGAACCGTTTGTATAAAATGTTATGCCGTATGATATCAGTGAACCGTTTGTTTAAAATGTTATACCGTATGATATCAGTGAACCATTTGTACAAAATCTCGTACCAAATCAGTGAACAGTTTGTATAAAATGCCGTATCATTGAACAGTTTGTATAAAATGCCGTATCATTGAACAGTTTGTATAAAATGCCGTATCATTGAACAGTTTGTATAAAATGCCGTATCATTGAACAGCTTGTATAAAATGCCGTATCATTGAACAGTTTGCATAAAATGCCGTAATGCCGTATCATTGAACCGTTTGTATAAAATGCCGTATCATATCAGTGAATCGTTTGTATAAAATGTCGTACCATCAATGAACCGTCTCGTATAATATGCTATATCCCCTTTGTTGTAACTGACGAATTTGACTGGGACGAGTGTTGCGGTCTGACTAAAGTATAGGGTAATAAACCGCCTCAACCGATCTGTAAGACTGAAGAAGGAGCCCCACACCAAAGGAGTCTGGAAATTAGTCGAAAACCCAACCAGCGGACATTATATGCTAAAGGTTTGACGGTTACGACCGTCCGGTAATAGGAGGCCCCTGGCTGCATGCTCAAGAAAACACGTTTGTTAAGACTGAAATCAAAATTATTAAGTTTACTTGGATTTAGCGACATACTAGGTAATGGTTACGGAAAACCACAAGTCGCAACAAGCGGAAATCATACGTTTGGTAGCCTTCGCAATTATAAGGGACGACGGATGTCGGGTTAATTCGAAGGCCCGTCACCGTCTACTGTACCATGATACGGAAAATAACCGGAGCAGGCTGGTAGAACACCTTGGGGAATTGTGGTTGGACATCCAAAGTCGCCCCGGACAACGCCGGAACTTCGCATGTAACGTATAGAGACAATCGCTACTTACGCTAGGTGGGATTGTCAAAGTGGTATCCGGACTGTTACCTCCCATATATTTTGGACATACTGTATCTATATAAATATTTACATATCTACATATGTGTGTGTGCCTTGGACGACCCTTTCAGGTAAAATCGCCTCCTTTCCGTAGCCCCGTTGTAGTATGCGACTAATGCAAGCCCCCACCTTCCGATATCTTCGTTGCCCTACCCCGCTTTTGAACCGGCGCATGCGACACCTCGTTTTACTCATACTGACTAGTTGAGTCCAACGACGGGCGCCGGACCTCCGTCCAAGTCCCTGCTGAATCGCTGTAGTCACTCAAAGATGCCTAGAAAGCTGTTGTCAACCGCTGATGGGCACCGATAAACTGAGATTTTTACCTCAACTCCAAAATGGGCAAACCGCCCCTCATTGGATTCGTCTCGATGAGACATCTCTAAAAATACCCGGCGGGTCTCGGTCCGCCGCTCCGTTAACCCTGGACAGCCAGCAAAAGTGCCCCTACCGTAGCCACTACTCTCTCTAACCGCTGCAATTTTAGTACCGCTCTTACCCCTGCCGCTCCAGCAGCGATATCACCCCTCATTTAAATCGCTGTTGGACGACGAGTTCAACGATACCCGGCGGGCGTCGCTCCGCCCAACCGTTAAGGCAGGAAAGCCCGCTAAAGCTCCCCATACTTATGTACGTCGGAACCCATATGTGGGTCCCGACCCGCCTCTATGTCTACCCCCCTTTTGTTTGGTATCAATCGGCCCCATTTTTCGTCCTGGGACCGAATCTGACCCCGGCCCCTCGAAAATCCCCCAGGATCCCCCTTGTCCCGCCACCCTTCCCGCGCCCCTTGTTGTCTCTTCGTGTCCTCGCCGTCCTTTCGCTTTCTTGTCCTCGTTCTCTCTCTAACCGACATTTCTGGTCGCTTTTCTTCTTTGTCGTCTTTGTTGTTGGTGCGTCTGACGTGTTCTGTGTGTGTTTATTGTGTGTGTCTACTGTGTGTGGTATGTGTATGTGCATGTGTGTAAATATATATGTTAGTATATATTATATTTATGTGTAAGTAACATATATATATATATGTATGTAGGGACACGACGTAAAAGACGGACAGACAAGGACACGCCATACTAAAACCCACTAAAATTTAGAGTTTTATGGTTGGACTGGACACCGATGATTAGGACGGACGGGGGGTGAGTTTAAGGCCTTCCCATGGGTTTTTGGGGCCTCAGAGCGGATCCCCCCACCAAAAATGTATGTCGCTACTCGTTCAGTTACATATTGCTTTAACGCAACACGGGTTTCACGGTGGAAGTGTTAGAAAGTGGGGTTTGTATTGGTTGCATGCTGTAATATGCTACAGAAACACGGCGGTTTTGCCTAAAGAGTTGTCCGCAGGGCACACACATAAATAGATACATGTACATATTTTATATATCACATGTCCTAACTGCAAGGAAAGTGATGGTCCGGGTTCCCCGATGACAATCCTACCTAGCGTAAGTAGCGATTGTCCCTACGTATTATAGGCGAAATTCTAGCGTTGTCCGGAGCGGTTTTGGATGTCCATCCGTGATTCCCAGAGTGTTCTACCGGCCTGCTCCGGTTATCTTCCGGATCAGGGTAC
Source organism: Trileptium ribeirensis (assembly GCA_030248225.1). Classification (NCBI taxonomy): domain Eukaryota; kingdom Metazoa; phylum Nematoda; class Enoplea; order Enoplida; family Thoracostomopsidae; genus Trileptium; species Trileptium ribeirensis. Next base: position 4,290 of record JASANE010029772.1, read on the forward strand.
CGTAGCCGATGGCGGGCCTTCGAATTAACCCGGCACACGTTGTCCCTTACAGTTACAAGGGCGACCAAAGCATGATCTCCGCTTATTCGAATTTGCCGTTCTCTATAACTGTCACCTAATATGTTGCTAAAACCGCGTAGATTCAATATTCTTGATTTCAGTCTTAACAAACATGTTTTCCTGAACGTGCAGCCAGGGGCCTCCTATTCCCAGACGGTCGTAACCGTCAGCCCTATAACACGAATGCCTACCGGTTGAGTTGTCGACTGCCTTCCAACTGTCGTCGGCGTAAAACTCTATTTTCGGTCCTGCAGGTCAGTTAGGGCTCATTTCCTCACAAGTTGGGACTGACTGGAACACTCGTCCCTAACGGATGACAACGATACCAGAATGGTCCGTTGGACCAAATGCCAATACAAATTAGTAAGATTACACAATATTATACTGCATACTTTCATACAAAGCATTAAACCACACACTTCTGTACAAAATATTAAGCCGCATACCTTTATACTGAAATGTTAAACCACATATTTTTATACAAAATATTAGACCGCATACTTTTATACAAAATATTAGACCGCATACTTTTATACAAAATATTAAACCACATATTTTATACATAATATTAGGCCGCATACTTTTATACAAAGTATTGAACCACATACTTTTATACAAAATATTAAACCACATACTTTTATACAAAATATTAGACCGCATACTTTTATACAAAATATAAAACCGCAGACTTTTATACAAAATATAAAATCGCAGACTTTTATACAAAATATAAAACCGCAGACTTTTATACAAAATATAAAATCGCAGACTTTTATACAAAATATAAAACCGCAGACTTTTATACAAAATATAAAACCGCAGACTTTTATACAAAATATAAAACCGCAGACTTTCATACAAAATACAAAACCGCAGACTTTTATACAAAATATAAAACCGCCGACTTTTATACAAAATATTGAACCACATACTTTTATACAAAATATTAGCCGTGAACAACAAAGTCGATAATTTCATACAGAATTTCTCCTAACGCGAAACGACCCTTGTAAGTACGACCAGCTCTATCCCAATGCATCCCAGTCCAATTTTGGTTGTCAACGTCCTAAAATCCGTGACAGGGTCGGAACGACCCTGTTACATAAATATATAATTTTTTTTTATTCCACCTTTCCCCCATTTTTTTTTTCAAAAAAAAAAGCCATTTTACACCAAACGCGGAACCCGTAAAGAAAAATATGGCAAAGAAAATATCTATTCTTTTTATGCAACTTTCACTCTGTCTTCAAATAGAAAACTATGCCAAAACCGACCAGGGGGGGCAATTCTTATGATACGTTAGTGGGCCAGTCCCAGCTGGGGTCCAACGGCGCCAAAGCACATTGCGAAGCGTAGCGTTAATCAATGTCTATTTGAACGAGCGTTCTTACTTGTTCGTTTTGTGTGGTTTCAGTAATAAACGCGATAGCAGCAGTATAGCTGAATGGCTAGCGTACGCACGTTCAGTCACTCAACCTGGGTTCGATCCTTAGGCCCGGCTTGAGTTTAAAAAAGAAATAGCACACGATTACAACTATTAATTCGAGCATTAAGGGATTAATTTTCCAATTGTTTGCATAAATAAACTAGACTTCAAATTGTATTTCGAAAAGTTCTTATAAAACCCCAATTACACAAAGAGTTGAGAAAGCATAATTCAAGTAAAGCCGAATGCTTAACGTTGTACCAAACGCAATGTAACTCATTCAGTTTTCTAACAATAAACTCGCCACGCGCTTGCTATTCCTAATTAGCCTTGTTACGCATTTTGAGCCTTAAAAACACAAGACTTTCACAATTCGTAAAGAATTCAGAAGAACTAGTTGCCACAAGGCTTCGTGTGTGTCCACCGAACTCGCCAGTCTGAGGAACGAATAAAGTCGAAAATAAGAAAGAAAACACTGACTGAGATTTTCAAACACCTCCAATCTTTAATATGGTAAACTGAAAAAAGCATCAATCGTTAACCCCAAACGAGGTCTCAAAGTTACTATCACCCAATTTGGTTACGTCTGATTGTTTCGGAACATTCGCACGAGGCTTTAGCTTTAACGTTTTGGTTCAAATGATTTCATGAATAACCAATTCACTGAGGCTGATCATCAAGTTAAAGCGTGAAACTGTTTCCGATTGTCAGCTAAGTCTTGGAATAGTCATTAATTATACATTTATCTGCAAGGGCATGTCTTCCAGTAGGTAGGATTCGCCAAATAATAACGTAATATTTAGAAGATATAAAATTAAACTGGGTTCAAAATATGTCATGATGTGTGTCATAATGGTAAAAGTGGTATGATAAACAAAAAACAATTATCTGTCACAAAATATCAAACACACCGTGCGAAACACTGTGATACCGTAAATCGAACTTTAGTTGACAGCCAAAACTATAAATTAATGCGGCGGTCAATATATTTTTGAGTGAAATGAATGCCACGCCGTGCTCGATATACTAAGCCTACCCCTAATTACGTGTTGCTTGTCCAAAAAATAACTCTGAAACTCGCTATTTTTCTACCTCGATTAAAACCATTTTCGATTAAATTTTAAATTGAAACAGGATTATTCGCCGCGTCTGAAATTTTATTTTTCGGAACAATGAGACCGTTCCAATCAGCTGATTGCGCCGGTTCATAGCCAAAAAAGCTTCTCGCAGCAGGAAACAACAGAAAAGAATATTTCTGGACGTACATGATGCTGTGAGCTTAAATTATTAAAGGTTATTAAATCAATGATTCTAACTAAAAGCAATATTTATATTTTGACCGTCAAGCAGTTATTAATTATGACGTTATGCGCAACCAGACTCATAAAGTTAGTCGTTACTCAGAAAAAAACTTATCCAAAGTTCTATTTCCCAACCATTTAGCAACTCAAATGTACAAAAACAATGCCGACGTTAGGACCCAACTGGCACCGACTGGGGTTGGGGGCTCACAGTCATGGAGACCTTCAGGTTGTTTATCCAAACTTCTATTTCCCAACCATTTAGCAACTCAAATGTCCAAGATAGTACAAAAACAATGCCGACGTTAGGACCCCACTGGTACCAACTGGGGTTGGCGACTCACAGCCATGGATACCCTCAGGTTTTTCAGTTTTTTAATCACTTTGAGTAGACACGAGTGTTTGAGTTTGTTTCCGGAAAAGGCGCACAGTGACTAGTAGTTGAAATATTTGGTGCAGGGACTCGTCTCACTTGTGTTGCTTCACCCGATATGTTTGTGGCCACAACACAATAATCCGTAAATTATAGCCATTTTTGTGACAACAGCGATGAAACATACCAGATATCTCACAACAACTTTTGGATATAGTCAGTCGGACGACTCCTTTGATCGCTGGTTGTCCAATTGTATCTCTCCGGCACAGGAACTTGGCTTCTCACTCCGTTGGAAATCGCTGCGGAACCGCAAGCCGAAAGCACAAATTTAGCGACAATCTGGATATTCCAGTGATTTCGACCGAAGAAAAGCTTGATACTTCTGACACTCAGGTCCAAACTGAATCTATTCTAGATCTGACTACGGTCTGCAACATGGATGCGGAAAAGTGTCTAAGTGGCTTATTTTGTAATCTAATGAGGCGCGTTTATGTTATAAAGAATTCGTAATGTAAAATGTTTGTCCACCCTGTGTGCCTATGCACCATCCATAATTTAGTACCTTGGACGCCACGGTGTTTCTGGCGGTATCGTTACCGGCCGGCTCAATTAATATATCATCGCCATTTGCTTAGCATTGCGTTGGAGGCCAGAGAATACCCCTTCGTTGATAGCGACAGTTTCGCTGTAGAATGTCTCAAAGAAGACTCGCAGCAAGCATACAATGTGCCACAATGTCAGAAGACCATCTGAGCCGTAGATAAGATTGTTGAAACTTGTGGTATTGCCATCAGTCACAATATGCTTTGGCAAAGCATTTTAATGTCGAACAACTCGGACAGCAACCCCGGTGGGCTGGTGGTTTCTCGGCGACATCCGGTTAACTCATAGACTTAGGTAGTCGCGACGTATACCACCCTCAAACGCTAGTTCCAGAAGCATGATCCAGTTATAATCGGCGAGATCATGAAGCAGTTTGCAGAACATAATTAAATCAGCATTTTACGATGACTTAATTTAAAGAACTTGTTTCGACGTTGGTATGGAAGACCGCAGAGACTATAAACAAATAGCGTGAGTTGTTTCTAGACCCTTTCGATCATAGTAATGTGTCTCTGATAGCAAGGATTCCACGCACACGATGCGTACCTGACCATGGGTCGGACGAGCGCAAAGTACAACAATAGAAATACGTTTTTGTGCCAATATAGCTGTAGCGGGTTAACTACCTACACTTCGGACTGAGCGTATCTCTTTAATCAAAGTTGTTTTATAATAATGTATTATGGGAAAAATTTCTATGGGAATTTTCATCTTGCGTCATAAACAAGATCATGTTTATTTATTATCTATGGTGTATTCGCTGTGTATTGTTTTATTACATGCTCGGTTGAGATATGTGTGTTTATATAGAAAGATTTGTTGTTTTTCATGCGAAGTGAAAGCTTCGTATTTTATATTTAATTGAGTTGTGTGTACAGCGTCAGTTTTATGAGTCTGTATATAAAAACCTTAAAACTTATTGTTTTCTCTTCAAAAATTCTCAGCATGCTAAGCTTAAAGAAAAATAATCTGTATATAATTGTGGTCGTAATTTATGGTATATGGCATATGTCGTAAATTGATGGTTTAAGCATATGCGGATTTTGACGCCAAATGCCACACGATACGTTGCCAATTAATCATACCAAATTTGGGCACAATAGGCCCACCCATTAAGAAGTTACGGACGTCATCCCCTCGCCCATTTCTGTTAATGAGAATTTTACTGATTCTTGGAATTATTAAGATTAAGATAGTGTAAAACAACTTAAAATTTTACAATTTGTGTACCGGGGCAGTGTGTTTTATCTATCCGATTTGAGTGTAAGCCTTGGGGGCCCTAATTATTATACTCTTATATTAGCGATAATGTATATGTATTTCTGCTGGATTTTCCGAAATTCGTTTTGAATTCTAAAAATTTGTAACCCGGTTTGCAGCAATTTTATATTAGAAATTAACGGCTTCGGGAGATTTGAGAACCAGGATTCTTTTGAGTTCCAGGAAATCGGGTTATAAAAGTTATTTAAGCGGTTGCGCAGTTAGATCAGGCCTCAGTCGGCCTCAGAAGGTGCGCTGTTAAGGTATGTACGGTTCAGCCGTTTATGTGTCTTTATGTTTGGTTTGTAATCTGTTGTATTATTTTGGAGGAAATAAAAACTGTCTACTCAAATGGTGTTAACAAGGCAAGGACTTAGTTATAAGCGGAAAAAGTATTAACCGTGAATAGCATTGATAAATATTGTCTGAATATTTGGTGTAGTTTGTGTGTAATCTACGGTGGGACTAAACGCCCCAGGACCACGTAGACTACATAGCAGGGATCGCCTCAAAACACCTAACATCCTTTTAGCTGCCTTGACGATGCGGCCACAATATTCAAAGAATTTCAGATTTGGCGAAAGTACGACCAATCGGTACAGTTACTCGTTACAGTGCTGCACTGATTACTAATCCACCAATCGTATATTCATGCGTATGGGTTTTTCAGGCAAACATGTAGCGATGCAAATTTATCGATATTGAAGTCGAACTACCACGCAATTGCATACTTTGTAAGGCTGCTCAAACCATTCTGCAAAACAATGGCATCGAGGTGATCCCAATTTCTGTATATGCGGCGCACAAGCTTTGTATCGTCTGCAAATTTCCGGACTTTCTACTGGAAACGTAATCGTCAAGGTTATTGATGTAGTGCAAAAGCGGTATAGGCAAATTCCGGAGCCTTGGGTTGCTCCGGAGGAAACCAACGAAGGAGACGACTGACATGCATTGACAATTTTAACATGGTATACATTGGTAATATAGCGTTGGTAATGTTGTGGTGCAGACTAGACCATAAAATTTTTTAAAAATTTATATATATAGTTTTACATGTCTTATGTAATGTGTATTTCCTGCAATGTCCTTTAACACAATTAATAAAAATAGGTAGATGTAAACACTATTAAGTTGATGATGTTTCACTTTCTGATGTCTCACGCCGCCTGTGTTATTATACAGTTGTGTATCAAAGGGTTAAATGTTACATTGGTCCAAATGTAAATACGCATGAAAAGATACGAGCACAACACGCTGTTCACAGGTGAAGAGACGGATCCAGAAGTTAGGCGCTTTAGGAAAAATGCGAGATCTTTATCCGGCGACATTATTTTTATCGAAAAGTAGGGGTCGCCCTCGAACCCCTACTGGTTGCTGTGCTTGACGACACAAATAAGCGAGCTGTATCAAATCAAAAGCGGGTGCCGCGGAAAGATGAGATTCTTCGGGAGCGGTCACAATAGGGATGGCATAACTTTCGTTAATTGATTAGAAGTCAAAATCGGTCAAAATTAAACCAATTTTGCAAATTTTCCTTCAGTTTTTGCAAATATTTCTCATTTTTGCCCAAATTTTCGGTCATATTTGCCATTTTTACCTATTTTGGCCAAAATATTTCGCGTGCCTTAGGTGCGGAGTATGGGTGAGCCTCTGGGGAATCAATTTACATTCCAGGGTATCGGAAAAGGCCCTGAGGGGGCTCCGATCATCGTAGAGATAACCTCCCTGGCACACCTACACAATTGTACAGTCTTGGAGTAAGTTTTAGGTTAACTACATAGCTAACGTCTTGTTTCTGCAGCTTCTCTTTTATTTTAATATTGTCATTGTTAGGCGTCTGCTAGGCTGAAAGAGGAAGTCCTGGTCCGAACCCGTCTCAAAATCAAATCTCAAAAATTTCCTAAAAGCCGGATTTTTTCATTTTTTACTATATTACCCTCTCCCTCCCCTTTGCGTCCTTGCTCTTGCTTTTGTTTTAGTTCTAATTTGAATAAATTGCATCAATTTATGCAATTAGCTAACATACAGTTAGCTCTTTTCTCTTTATTTTCCGTCATTTGGTGAAAGCTTAACTGGAGTAGGTTGTGTCGGGGCTTAATCTTTTTCGACGGCGTGTAGAAACGTGCCTATGCGGCGCACCGACCCCCAGACGCTACTATAACACACGAAAGATACATTTTAGCCCACCAATACAATCTTACACGCTAGCAACTGGGGTGCGCAAGTTCGTGGTCTGGCGTACCAGGGAAGTGATGATGGTGATAATAGTAGATACGTTCCTAAATCTCCAACTCCAACGTCACACCTACTGTGATGACAGCTCTATGATATATATCACGCTCACTTTGTAAGATACAACCAACAGTCATTTGGGTTTAACTATTCACCAATACAAGAACGAGTAGTGCCTGTTAGTAACAGTACATTTAACCACTGAGGCAATACTAAGCCACCAAACGTAAAACTGTGCAAGCATGCAATACGTTAATTCCTAACGTGCACCTCTTACGTTACGGCACTACGCGGACTAACACAAAGAACATCGTTTTACAAATGTTACACCGGATAGTTATCCACCGAGCTAAACGATCTGTATTTCTAGCATTCGAACATGTCCCGTCTTAGAACTGAGTCACACGCTGTTCGTTCCCCGGACATCATACGTATTTTAGATACACTCCGAATTCTTCGCGAAAACACCTGGTAGGGTGACGTAAAAGGAAATGCTATTCCGAAAGCTGAAAAGGGAAAGAAGAAAAATCCAGAAAAATCGTATGCATACAATGTTCACTATCTCTTATATGCGTCTAAGGCGACAAATAGAAAGATACGCATTGTTTACAATGGGTTTACGCTAATTTAAATATAATATTTGGAACGGACAATGCGTGACTCGAGACACCTCGCAGAACCACATTGGCAGATATACTTCCTTAATAACGGTCGTCAATATTTGACCGCACAGATCCGCCGATGTCATGCTTGACATGCAAGAAGAAAGGAAAGCAGAAAAAAATAAACAATACTACCAGTAGTTAATCCACCAGTAGCCATTCCGACCAATAACCAACACGGACTTGGTTCAGCGTACGGTATGCCGGCGGAAATTTCAAACACATCTATCTAGCGTATTATAAACCCAGTTCGAAATAAGAAAACAAAACTCAATTAAAAATTAATGATTTATTAAATTAATTTAGTATACGGCAACACTAAATACTTCGCCCTACGGCGCAACGAGATTTTGACACTTTTGAAAAAGAGCTAGAAAATATCCGAACCCTATAAACATTCCCATACTCTGAGAGAGTAGCCAGAAAGAAACGAAAGAAAAATATATTTAGCTAGCTCCCTTGTTCACGCATAACTTCTCATCCATATTAAAATCGAAACTCTGAAAACAATGCTGACGTTGCGACTACGCAAGTCTAAAACATTCCACGTTAACATATAAAATTAATAACGCACGTAGTAATAACCATGACACAGTTCCTCCCTTGCTAGGTCACTAATCTCCAATTTTAAAACATAATTATTATCTATAATAATATAACCATTTTAATATCAATTCACCATATCCACGCAAGTCCATTTGTAAATATCGAATACACCCAGCTGACGAAAACAAACGGTACTGCGTACCGTATTAGAGTGATAAAAATATATTATATATTTACTATATAATTTAGGGGAATTTTATTGGAAAATTTAAAATAAGAAATGGGGTAGAATGGTGGGGGTGTGGTTTGACAAAAGTGGAGAGAGATGGATTGTCAAATTTTAATATGATGAAGAGGGTAGCTAGGGGAGTTGAAATTGGGAATTTGAGGAGTGGGGGGTTAGATTTGAGAAAATAGGAGATGTTTGAAAAATATGAAAAGTTGAAAAAAATGGGAATTTTAGGAAAAGGAAAATTTAAACGAAATAAAAAAGGAGAAGAAAGGGGTGGGATAGATATGAGGTGAGGGGGGATAAGGGGTAAAGGATATTAAAATTCGGGATGGGTTGGTAGGGTTTTGGGGAAATGGGAGATAAATACTTCCTGTCGCTGACGTGGTTCCACAAACGATGAAGCACGTTGTTTGCCTCGCCGTTGTCGTCTGGCTTCACGTTCACTATCACTGGATTCGCTGGTCACTTTTTCGTAGTCGTCGCGACGTTCAGCGCGCGCTTGACGACTCGCAGTTTGTTGCGTTTTCTTCTTAGTTTGTGGTCCTCGCGTTTTGCGTTCCGGCGACTCTTTCTCCCGTAATCGAAGTTTAAGTTCGGCATTTTGATGGTATGCGTGATCAAGTTCCATCTGTTGGGCCTCCATTTGAGCTCGGTGATTTTCGTCTATCCGACGCAAATAATGCAACGCAGTACCAACGCGCATATTTAATTGCATTTGTTGCATTAATAGCATACCATCTAATTGCACTGCTGATGGAGGTTTGGCTTGTTGCAATTGTTCACGCACTTGTGCCAACTCCGTACCGCGCAAATTTCCCAACTCCAACTCAATGTGCAACGAAGGAGAAATATCCTGACCACTCGTGACCACTGTGGTAGGCGGGTGTTCGGCAACAGCCGCTACTTGTTCTTGTTGCCGAACGTGCTCGTAGGCGACAGTAACTAGTTGATTAGTGAGCATGTCCATAGCACGCGGTCGTTTTGGGTTCACCACCGAAACAAGTTGTTGAAACGGCGCTCGAATAGCGTGTAACAACCGCATACGCGCCGACTGGGGAAGGCTAGGTGGGAACATAATACGAGCTCTCCCTCGTCCCCGAATTGGTCGCACCGTCATTGGCACGATATCAGACATCGCGGGTTCAGCCTGAGCTATCGTTACTAAACTAGATGTACCCGAAACAGGCGGTAACGACATATTTGACGACACAATTGCCGTTTCTGATTCAATACGTACTCGGCTTAATGTGGGCTGTTCCGTTGACTCCTGAACTGGTAATGCCACCGCGGGCGAGTCTACACTAACAATCCGTAAGGGGGTTTTCCTTCTACCAGCCGCTTCATTCACGGATTCCAAATCTACAGTAATCCCCATCAGGTTGGCTAGGCTTTCTTGCGCTGCCAAACCACCCATTTTCTGACACTTCCGTTGGTTTTCATGAGCAATCTGCTCATTTTCAACCCAAGTAGAATGATATTGAACAGGATCTACTGGACTAGCAGTGACCGTTACAGAGCCTACTATGCGTACTGAGTCGTCTGATACACGTTCTGGTGTACGAACCGCAGGCGGTGTTGTAGCAGTTGACGAGGCATTAGAAGCTGCATCTGCTTCTCGTAATTCCTAACGATCCAAACGTTGCAATACAGTTGGACACGTAATTACACAGGCTCCACCGTAATGCTCATCATAAGCTGTCATTATCCGTTCGCGAATTTCACGCACAGGTACTCCTTCGGTTTCCCACTGTATGGCTTGCTGGTTCATTTCTTCATCAAACATGTCCTCACTGCGTTCCTCCAGCTCCGTCTCATCTCGCGGACCTGCGACGACATCTTGGTGTCACTGTATGCGCGAACGACGTCGACTGCGCTTAGCTCGTCGTCGTTTTTCTGCTTCGTACCATGCGTTAAACTCATCCATGCCATCCGGAAGATAATCGCGATTATAGCGCATTTCAGATTCCGGAATTTCACCAACCGGTGTATGATCCAGGTCAATGGGATCCAAACGCATATTTTGACCCAATTGTCGATTTAATTGCGCTGCCGCCGCTGCGAATAATAGATCAGTATCGCGATGTAAGTTTCCTCCAAGGTCAATTACAAAAGCAGCTTCACCATTGTCTTGGTCGTTAATTTGATATAGGCTGCTATGCTCTTCGACATTCCATCGACCCTTGCGCCGCCAATAACCAGCGCATTGAGCCACTTTTTCAGTGATACTTTCTTGATAACCACGGCGATTTGATATGGCGTCGGGATTAACCCGCACCGCTAAGCCACGTGCATCTGTTGTAAATGCTCGAAATATACGCGGGAATTGTTCAATCAGATGCCATAAACGATTGACATCGTGGCGTCCCATCGGTGGAGGCGTACCACGCCGATGTGCGATAAACAATGCTCCATCAATGAGCACAACATCATGTGCGCTATATCGAACGAATCGTCGATACTCCTCAAAGTTAAGCACTCATTCTCCAGCACCTACTTGTCGCATACGGATACCTCCCAATAGTGTTGTACCGTACGGCGTCGGATCTTATCGAATACGTCCAGTAAGCAAAAAGAAAAATCGCCGTAGACTATATCGACGACCTACCGCCGCTTGCAAATCCATTGAATTAGCATGTGGAAACGGCTGGCTGTATTGCAGATATCGCACGTTTCAAAATCCTTCATCATTGTTCATGGCCCATCATATTTTGAGTCGTTCGTCTGACGCAATGCACGCGTATAACGCTGCAGGCATATTTGGAGCAAGCGCCATTAAATCACAAATAATGACGACACCTTCAATCGTGGCGACTTGTAATGTAGCCGCTGCTGCACGTTGCCAACCCGCAGCATAAGCCAACCATTTTGGATCAACACATAGTCGCGCATTACGTGGTAACCATCGCCAGCAGACGTCAAATGGATCCTTCTCATGCGTGTCCAAATATTTCTCCCACGCTTCCCGAAACTGCTGCTGTTGACGATAGCTGATATTTACACCCTCCATATCACACGCTATCAAATTGGTAGCTGAACGCTCGATAATGCCTATCGCTGACTCAATTTGGTCACGGGCGCCGACAACAACTACACTAGCGGGGTGCATCCACTCTCGGCCCACCATTTCTAAACCACTGGCCCATGCTTATAAATTCCATACCGGATGGTTACGATCCCTCCACGGGGGACCTTGCTGTCCCCCTGACCAAGTTAACTGTGGTTCTATCCCGTTAATCGAACGCTCACGAGGGTTATCCCCATGTTCAGACTCTAGGTCGGACAACCAATCAGAACCCTCTGAGGACCCACCTTCGCTTTCGCTTTCCCAATTCGAATCCGCCATTCCAGCAATTGTAGCAACGTGGTAATTGTCGAAGATGTAGAATTGTTCGTTGGATAACGCAAAATATAACAATTGTTATTATTGTTATTAATTGTACACAACGTACCGTAGCTTAGATAGCCGTTTGCATCTGGTAATCACCTAAAATCTAAAATATAATAATTGTTTATAACAGTTTATCAAGCACATCATTGGAAAGCCACCATGTCGACAAATGCCATAATTAGTACTCCATCTACGAAGCGCGCACTTTCTCTTCTCCATTACTCCGATGGAATTAGAAAGTTTTCATGGGCATACACTGCTATAGTTCTTCACCAAAAACCGAAACTACGCAGCATCAATCCCACTCCATATTGTCGAGGAGTTAACGATTTTACTAACACTAGGTGGAGTGTGTGAACTAGCATTCTAGCTCAAGTCGTATCAAAAATTGTTGCAATAGCAGCCATTATTGCTTTCAACAACCGAATCCATTGTTAATTCACTAGCGCGCTATGCTTTCCTTCTCTACCTCATTCGATAGCAGAAAATAGAAAAGAGAGAAGTAGAAACTCCAGAAGGAAAACATAGATTTACCCGGTCACGTACATTGTCGTTGAACACATACAGGGCAATACCACAATGTCGTTTCGGGTTCCTTCTCCAATTCCACACAACGAAAGTGATACCATTCGAGGCAGTAGTCGCATTCGATCCAATTAACGTCGTCCTCACCTGTTCGAAGGTCCTCCTCGTAGCTTTGGCCACATTTACCACAAAACCAATCAATTTCTTCGCTACCGATTTCGATCGCGCGTAAGCGTTGCGCATACTCCAAATAATCGCGTGGCTCACCACCAAAGTGTTTAAACAAACTTTTATTATAAGTCTTAATTTGCGTCGTAAAATAGTCTATAAAATTCACAATATATTTGTTTCTAGATCGCGTGACGGGTAATGGACCTATCACATCTACGCCTACCATATGAAATGGTGCCATCGCAGGAGTTGGTTGTAGCGGTCCTCGACGATTCGGACCAGGTTTGAAACGAGCACATAGAACACATGCGTAATAAACACTTCAAGGTCTTTCTTCATTGTGACCCAATAAAATTTTCGTTCGAGCTTAGCCAAAGCTTGATTGTATCCTACATGACCTGCATATCGAGTCGTGTGAGCCTGTTCCATCACAACTACACGGAATTCTTCCGGTAGTACCAAACGAAATTCCATGCTTCTGCACGGACAGGTCTGCGTTTCCGGCTTACGTAGTACAAAATACCATCTCGAACATAGAACCCATCTTCTTGTAATAAGATCTGTCATTGCAAGTCTTCAGATAACTCTGGGTCCAATTCTCGGGCTTCCAGAAAACGAACCATTCCTCGCGTAAACGGATCCACAGATTGAGCTCGTCGTATTTCATCCGTTTCCCATGGCGGATTTGTGGCAAAATAGTCATTTAGATCACGTTCCACTACAGGCGCTATTACCTTTATCCCACTGACCAGGTTGTGGATCGCTTACTTTATCAATTTCATCAGTCACTGCGTTAGGGCTTTGCGTAACTACACCCACAATCTTTAAAAGATTCGATTCCCGTCTTACTAACGCTTCGTTGAGATATTCTTTATCCTGTTTCCGGTCTACTTCCGAATTATCAACCGATTCTTTATTTAGTGTGGATTTCAAAATCGGCGGACGCGACATTGCATCAGCATTGAGATGCTGTCTACCAGGTTTGTACACTACTTCATAGTCAAATTCTTGAATTCTCGTTACGAAACGCAATAGACGTGGTGTCAACAAATCAACGGAACGAGTTTTCATCAGAATTTGTACTAAGGGAGCATGATCTGTGACAATTGTGGTAAAACTACCCAACAAATATGGCCGAAATTGAACCATAGCTCGTACTACGGCCAAGCATTCCTTTTTAGTCACGCTATATCTTGTTTCAGCATCGTGGAATTTTTGACCTCCATAATGAATTACTCGTTCTTTCCCATCCTCGCCACATTCTGTCAAAATAAATCCAACACCTTCGTTACTAGCATCGGTGTACAACCGAAATGGTTTCACTGGGCAAAGTGTTGGGTAAAACTACCCAACAAATATGGCCGAAATTGAACCATAGCTCGTACTACGGCCAAGCATTCCTTTTCAGTCACGCTATATCTTGTTTCAGCATCGTGGAATTTTCGACCTCCATAATGAATTACTCGTTCTTTCCCATCCTCGCCACATTGTGTCAAAATAAATCCAACACCTTCGTTACTAGCATCGGTGTACAACCGAAATGGTTTCACTGGGTTAGGATACGCTAAGATAGGCGCCGTAGTCAGTGCAACGTTGAGTTTATCAAAGGCTATTTGGCACTGTTCCGTCCAGCGATATTCTACCGCATTAAATTTACTCGGTCCTTTTGTCAATTCGTGCAACGGAGCGGTGATGAGACTGTATCTTTCGATGAATTGACGATAATAACCAGTCAACCCTAAGAACGCACGTACTTCCGTAACGTTATGGGGTTTTTCGCACTCCAAAATCTTTTGGACTTTCGCTGGATCTGGGGCAATTCCGTTTTCTGATACTACATGGCCTAGGAACAATACTTCTCGTCGTACGAAGTCACATTTCTTGCCCTTAATTGATAAACCTGCATCACGTAGACGATTAAACACACATTGGATATCCCACAGATGATCTTCAAATGTGGGCGGAAAGACAATGACGTCGTCAATGTAACACAGGCAGAATTCCAAAAGATATCCCGATAGAGCGATTTGCACCATTCTTTGAAACGTGGCAGGCGCGTTAGTTAAACCAAAGGGCATTACCTTGAATTCGAAAAAACCTTCATGACAAATGAAGGCAGTCTTTTCGATATCCTCAGGTTCCATTTCTACCTGCCAATAACCAGACTTCAAATCCAACGTCGTGAAATACTTCGCACCTTTAAGGGCATTTAACGTATCGTCAATTCACGACAAAAGAAAACTATCCTTCTTTATTACATCATTTAACGTACGATAATCGATACAAAATCTCATGTCACCAGTCTTTTTCCTGAGATGCCCAAGGGCTCATTGATGGCTGAATCGCATCATCATCCAGCATAGCCTGGACCTGTTTAGAAATTTCTTCACGATGCACGTAAGGTGCACGTCGCATTCGCTGTTGAATAGGCTTAGTATCTCCAGTATCGATAGGATGTCGCAAAACATGCGCTCGGCTAAGTGGTGTGGTGGAACTTCCGAAAACATCACTATTTCGTTCCAAAAACCTTGCTAAAATCTGAACTTCGGTCTTGGCAGCAACGGCTTCCTTTAAGACACACCCTCTGGTAATTGCGCTTCTTTATCTTGCGTTATTTCCGCTGCTAACTCCCTATACAAACGCTTAGCTTCTTTTTGCCGAATCTGAGTTTTATGGGTTACGACTTTAGAGTAGGCGACATCTATTGTTGCTGGTTTTTCTGGCGACGTGACAGCAATTGCATCCACGATTTCAGTAACGTGCGACATCACCTCATCAACTTTTAATCTATACGATTTCTGTTCCAAATTTGTAACTGGTACCCAAGCCATACCCTCTTGTACTTCAACTACAGCATTTGGACAAAGTATGGGTCGCTTAAACCGCATATCTGTATCGGACTCTAGCATAACACTCTGCCCATTGAAGTTGGTCGTATCGATGTTACAAGGTACTAGTTTAGTACTTTCCGGTGGAATCTCGGTATCAACGGACACCCTACACACGTGGAACGCACCTACAGGAACACTTGTGAGTTTCTCAGATGCTGGCAATTTTTCTGTATCTGTCTCCTCAGATGTCGCGTCCTTACGTTGAACTAACGACCATGACCGTACCAGTTTATCACCAACCAGGATTCGCATTTTCTTGTAGTCAATTATTGTTTGGAATTTCTGTAGCATGTCGTCATCGATGACAATGGCGCCCGGCATATCAGGTACATCATGAATTTGCACGTACTGGGACTGCTCCCCAAAATGTACCGATGCTTCGAACCATCCCAGGGTCTTACTAGCTGGGGAACCATCGAAAGCAAATATTTGGATCACTTCGGAATCCAACTTATACCGACTGAAACTTTCCTCATAGACTTCTTGGGGCATGATTGTCATTTGATCTCCAGTATCCACTAGTCCTCGTAACTTATACGAATCAAGTTGCACGTCAACATAGAAATATGATTTGGTAGGACGAGCTAACATATCTACCTGCGCTATCGAAACCTGCATATCATTTTGAAGTTCCGAATTTTCTTCGAAAGTTCGCTCAGGATCCTTTTCTACCAGTACTTGATGACGTGAATTCTTGGGCAACACTATTCATGATGGTGAATGCGAGTTTTCAGACCCTTTCACCTTTCTGTCCGACTTCAAATGAGAAATAATCTCGTTCATCCGCCCATCCATGCGACGCTCTACATCACTTATCTGGCGAGCCAGTATTTCCACAGCTACAGATTGTACTGTCTTCCTGGTGACGTCGATTATCGTCAGCTAATTGCTTTTCCACATTCACAGATCGTTGACGACAATCACGGGCAAAGTGACCTGCTTTACCACATACGAAACACTTCCACAGTTCTTTAGGCGTTGTGGATTCAACATTAGTTGACGAACGTTGCACGGGCGATGAGCGCGAAGCAACTTCTCTCACCATACCGCGTTCTTGTTGACGAGGGCGTGCATCACGATATATGGACATCGCGCGCGGGCATGCCCTGTGGCACCACAGTCATAACACACTACTGAGGACGCAGAAGTCCTTTCGACAACTCGGTTATTTCTTACATCGTTACCCCGATTTTCGCCACTCAAACGCGTAGGAGTCTGTCGACCATCGGTCCTTCTGGGAACATCACCACTATTAGTATTAGCATTTGGACTTGGTCGCCACGATCATTGAAACTTACTAGTCGGTCGCGATGAAACTCCATCATCGTCGGTTCCTGACAATAATTTTTCCGTACGCTCAATGTGTACAGCACGACGTTTAAGTTCGTCGAAAGACCATTGATCACCATGGATCAGGCGTGAACGTAATCCACGTCGTCTGCCTCGTAAAAACGTATTGCGCAATAAATTGGCGGCGTGCTTATCACCAAGCTCCAACGGAACGATTCGTTTACGCCACTGTAACTCCAACTCATCAGCTACTGACCCTTTTTGACTCATTTGTTGGAACCTCTGAACTTCGTCTACGATATTCTCGGCTTTCTGCGAATCGTTCGTGCAACTCGTACACTAGGTCATAATATTTCTCCGGTGCTTGAGGACCAGTCATTAGTAATTCAATAAAACTTCGGGCAGCATCCGTTAACTTCTTACGAAGTGTACGAAATTTATCGCCGGAATTTTTCATACCTGCTAATTCGAACTCCGTTTCTAGCCGACGAAAGTACGTGGCATAATCCGTTGTACCATCGTACCTTTCGATGTTAACGGGCTCTCTCGGGGGTGGCACGTTAACTACAATAGGTGGCATTGCAGGAGCAGCCGCCGTCACATGCGCTGGCGCAGGTGTAGACGCAACAACAGGCGTACCCGAACATTGTGTACACGCAGCAGCAGCAGTACTAGTTGGTACAGTCTGAATACCGGCCGAGACTACAGTCACTGAAGCTGGAGCTGACACAACCGGGGCAGGCAGACGTGCACGTGGAGATGGAACAGGGGTCGTGGAGTTCCTAGCATTTGCGGACGTGACGTCGCAAGACGAAACCGGTTCAGTAGGCAAGGGTACCGATACCCGAGTTGGTGCAGCCTCAACTAGACCTGTTACCGGGACGTAGGCCCAAAATCCAGACGCGCCTTTGGAGTAGTGCAGCATTCACAGAAAAATGCGTGCAAAAACCGGGCAGTTTTGTCTCTTACAGCCGTCCGTAAGAGACAAAAATCTCTTAAGGCTGGCTGTATAATATTTTAGTTTCATACAGATAGCTATAAGACACTTTTGTCTCTTATGACCAGCTATAAGAGACAAATGTCTCTTATAGCTACCCGTAAGGTTTTGAAGTCTTTTACAGTTGGCTTTAAGAGACTTTTGTCTTTAACAGCAATGCATTACAAACTAAAATCTGTTATAGCTGTCTTTAAGATACTTTTGTCTCGTATGGCCAGTCGCTAAAGACTTTTATCTCTTGTGGCCAGCTCTAAAAGACAAAAGAGATTAAAATATCTTACAATTGGCTATAAGAGACAAAAGTGTCTTATAACTATCTGTATGAAATAAAATATTATACAGACAGCCTTAAGAGATTTTTGTCTCTTACGGACGGCTGTAAGAGACAAAACTGCCCGGTTTTTGCACGCATTTTTCTGTGAATGCTGCAGTATCCTAAGACTAATGCTTCGGCTTTGTATATCGAGATCGGCTTTGCATGCATTCCAATTCCTTCCCTAAAGGTTACATTGGCCGCTGGAAGGATGGCTACCCTCAGGGAAGGGACTCCTATGCCATATTTATCTATGGCTCTATGACAATTATGGACATATTCATAAAACCAAAGCAAGTAAGCCGGTTGTCGGACTAATAATTTTTCTACTATTCTGTTAAATGCAGAATACTGTCCAGGATATTTCATTTCAAGAACTCACCCACAGTTTTATTTCAATTTAAGTTCCAATTTGTGTTTTATTTTTCTGATATATTTTTACCAAGTGATGCAATATTCTCAAGCACGTCATTAATACAGATTGCTAAT
>JASANE010029774.1:0-54299 GCA_030248225.1 Trileptium ribeirensis
TTTTATCTACTACTGCCATCGCGTTCGTTCATAATAGCGCCATACCATAAACGACAACGATATCTCAACGCCGTATAAGTGCCAATATAAATAATAACTACAGCACGCACCGTCCACAGCAAATAAATTCGCGATATTACAACCATCGTGGATGATTGCCACTTGCAATCGAAAAAATCAGTAAATATAATACATTCTAGAAGACATAATAGATCAGTGCCGTCGCGTTCGTTCATAACAGCGCCATACCATGAACGACAACGATATTTCAACGCCGTATACGTGCCAATATAAATAATTACTACAGCACGCACCGTCCACAGCAAATAAATTCGCGATCTTACAACCATCGTGGATGATTGCCACTTGCAATCGAAAAAATCAGTAAATATAATACATTCTAGAAGACATAATAGATCAGTGCCGTCGCGTTCGTTCATAACAGCGCCATACCATGAACGACAACGATATCTCAACGCCGTATAAGTGCCAATATAAATAATTACTACAACACGCACAGTCCACAGCAAATAAATTCGCGATCATACAACCATCGTGCATGATTGCCACTTGCACTCGAAAAAATCAGTAAATATAATACATTCCAAAAGACATAGTAGATCACTGCCATCGCGTTCGTTCATAATAGCGCCATACCATGAACGACAACGATATCTCAACGCCGTATAAGTGCCAATATAAATAATTACTACAACACGCACAGTCCACAGCAAATAAATTCGCGATCATACAACCATCGTGCATGATTGCCACTTGCACTCGAAAAAATCAGTAAATATAATACATTCCAAAAGACATAGTAAATCACTGCCATCAATTCGTTCATAATAGCGCCATACCATGAACGACAACGATATCTCAACGCCGTATAAGTGCCAATATAAATAATTACTACAGCACGCACCGTCCACAGCAAATAAATTCGCGATCTTACAACCATCGTGGATGATTGCCACTTGCAATCGAAAAAATCAGTAAATATAATACATTCTAGAAGACATAATAGATCAGTGCCGTCGCGTTCGTTCATAACAGCGCCATACCATGAACGACAACGATATTTCAACGCCGTATACGTGCCAATATAAATAATTACTACAGCACGCACCGTCCACAGCAAATAAATTCGCGATCTTACAACCATCGTGGATGATTGCCACTTGCAATCGAAAAAATCAGTAAATATAATACATTCTAGAAGACATAATAGATCAGTGCCGTCGCGTTCGTTCATAACAGCGTCATACCATGAACGACAACGATATCTCAACGCCGTATAAGTACCAATATAAATAATTACTACAGCACCCACCGTCCACAGCAAATAAATTCGCGATCTTACAACAATCGTGGATGATTGCCACTTGCAATCGAAAAAGTCAGGGAACACCAAAACTACGTCACTATCAATAACTTCGAACCAAGCCGGTGATACTGAATTCCAATCGTGCCTTGCGGTTGTAACAAAACAACGTATTAAACATTCGAGTAGCCAGCAAGCCAAACGTACATTAAACCTATGTAAATTTCGATTTGAAATAATGTTGCTAAATCGTTCAGCAACCAAACTCTGTAGGATTCTGTTTACAAGGATGCCCTATGAGACTATTTTGTAATACCAGACAACATCACTAGTAAGCCGCTAGTAGAAACTACCAAGCCTTGTAGGAAATAAAGTATAGCAACCGCTGTGCCAACGAGAAGTTCTTAGGTTTTTCCGCAACGCGCTTCATTAAACCACGACTGCAGTCAAGTGTGGAACGTAGTACGTGATATTTGTTGAATAAGAATCCGTTATAGTCTCACCATATATTCGGCAATATTGAAAAAGCAAATGTACCAATGTAAATGCACATTGTATTAACATCGTTTATTTGATGAATGCAAGAAAATCGCCACTCCAAGTCAATAGTTAATCATAAAATCTCGACCTACGTCTTCAAAGCTGTTTTCGAATTATAAACATGATTATAACGTTTGGGTTGAAAACCGCAGGTCACATCATACATTAATTCAAGGGTGCTGCTGCGTTAGTTGAAGTGTTTAATAGAAGGGCGATAATTTCGCATAGGCAATTGGGCAAGGTGAAATCCTAGTGATGGTGGCTAGAAGCCCACGATAGTCTCGTCTCCACGGGCTTGTCGGATTACGAGTGCTCCTTCAAGTCAAAAATTCTAAGTGTGAAATAATGTGATCTTCATAATTAAATTACTTAGCTATTCCCGTATTTATATTATATATTACCGTATTTATATTTATATTATATATGAGTGGTCTATTTTTCAACAACCTGCACACATCTTATCGCAGTTTTGGCGCATCCGTTTTATAAAATACAAAAGGTTTTATTGTGACGAACGTGGTATACATTAAATAAGGTTGCATGGTAATTTATAACTTAATTGTAATGTGAAAAATGTGAAAACGAACATCAAGCAGAGGACTCCCCAAGTGTACCGAATGAGTATTTGCTATGAAAATACAACAGCTGCAGCAAACAGACATAATAATCACATGCTTTCCATAACAAGGCACAAACTTAATTTTTAGCAAAGCCGTATAATCACAATAATCCCATTAAATCAATGATTTTTCAGGGCTGTTTTAATACAAACTGCTGATGATAAAGCGTCTTTCACACAGAAGTGCGTGCACGAACGGCACGCCGTAGACACGTCGCGCAATGATTTCACGCAAAATAAAGACTTCTTTCCATTGCACGTAACATGAAGACAACGGCTTTCTATTGCCTGCAAAATGCTAATAACGCGCTTCTATTACATCATGTCGAGTGAAATACTGCTGACTATTACTATGCGGCCATAGCAATGGTAGCTTCTATATTTATAGCTTGCGTGCAATGGTTGATACCATATCTACAACAAATAACACACTACTTCGTTCTGAATAAAGACTGTCTATGTCTAGTCCACATCGTTGTAAAATGATAAGCGAAACTGCGAAAAAGGGCCTATTAGACCCGCTCAGTACGGAGATGAATTAATGATATTGAAATGATGCTTGTCTTTATAATAGATAAACTTCAGCTGTTCGCGTCAGAATGTTTCTGTCTGGAAATATCTGCTTCGCGGCGAAAAACAAATGATCACGTGCATAAACGCTTAATATCTCAAACTATATTTAAATGTAAAATTTCGCTTTTATAACTATAATAATTCTACATTTTATCCCAGAGATGGAACCGGGTCACTATTTTGTGATCCGGTGACCCACGTATGACCCTGGCATGGTAGTGATCCGGTGAGCCGGTTATGGTAGTAACCTAACGACAAGGCTATTTTCCAAATCAAATGATGCATAATTTGCATATTCGAATAATAATGGTCTTGGAATACAATTGAATATACATCTGCTTGGCATACCACAATTACAGACGGATTCATTACAATTTCTTTTTCACTCAGCGCTTTAGCCAGTCCTGGACGAAAGTCAGTTTTCAAGTGGAATGTCTGCAATTTTCTGTGTTTTGAAAGTCGTTGTGTCGACTTTAAAAAAACTGAGATGGATGCCTTCAACACACACTTTCGCAGAACATTGAAGCTTTCCGTCTAGATAAAGGACTGGGATAGATTGGGGCATCAATACAAAACTGGAGTCGAGCATCAATATCAAGCTGGATGGGGCACCAGTATGGGAGTTGGAGGGGAACGCCAATACCAAACTGGCGCGTTGCACCTATATCAAACTGGAGGGGGCACCAACTAGAAGGTGGCACCAATGTCAAACTGGAAAGGGACCAATATGTCTAACTAGAAACGACACCACCATCAAAGCTCAATGCATTTGTTGAAGTCACGGTCTCTAAAACTGCACACATTTCGTAGACATTGTAGTCCCTTTGCCTTCAAACTGTACCTATAGGCAATTCAATTGCAGAAACATGCAGATATGGTTGCTGCGATTGCATGTTTTTGTAGATATGGTATCAACCATAGCACCCAAGCTATAATTATAGACGCTACCACTGCTAATTGCACGAAGATGCAGATAAGGTTGATGCGATTGCACGCTGTTGTAGATATGGTATCAACCTTTGTCCACAAGCTAAAAGTGTTGACCCTACCACTGCTAATTGCACAAAGATGCAGATAAGGTTGATGCGATTGCACGTTGTTGTAGATATGGTATCCACCATTGCACCCAAGCTATAAATATAGAAGCTGCCATTGCTCTGGCCGCACAGTAATAGTCAGCAATATTTCACTCGACATGTGGTAATAGAAGCGCGTTATTAGCATTTTGCGCGCAATGGAAAGCCGTTGTCTTCATTTTGCGTGCAATGGAAGAAAGATATAATTATTTTGCATCAGATAGTTGCGTGATGTGTCTACGCTGTGCAGTTCGTGCGAGCACTTTTGTGTGAAAGACGCCTAAAGCAGAATTTAATGCAATGTCGGAGTTATTAGAGCCAATACAACCAGAACCTCTGGAAGTGCATTACAGCACAATCGATCGTTAGTAACTGCACACAAAGAACGAACTGCGCAGTTTACGGTGAACAAAATGTTTTAAACATGAGAGCTCACCAAACCATTTGTCCGTGAGTCCGATATTTTGAGTCCGTCAGATAATTTTGACCATAACTTCTTTTGAACTCGTTGATGGATTTGGACGTAATTTTTGGTGGGTAAAATCGATACGGGAATGCCGCAACGAAAATTTTTTTATTTTGAATTCCAAAATATAGCTATTTTAGTGGATTTTCGGGTGTACATTTTCATTTAGTCGATGTGTTTTTACCAATATGATTTAGTGTTTCTCTTAGCCTCAGGAATACGCTGAAATCACCGGAGCACATTTTTAATGGGGTGCACCCCGGTATGCAGGGTGTGGGCCCCTGTAGATTAAAAACACGAAATTGGCAATATTAAATAACGGATTGACGTATTTTGACCAATTTTTTTATTTTGATTCTTTTAGCGTGAGGAATACGCTGGAAGAACCGGAACTCATTCTCAATGTTGTGAACCCCGGTACGCAGGGCGTCGCCTCGTAAAGACTACGAAATCCAAAATTGGCAATATTTCGGGAACAGGCTTGATGTATTTTGAAGAACTGTCTGTGTATCGCTTTTTTAGGCAGATGAACACGCCGAAAACACGAGGAGCTCGTTAATTTGATATGGAAATGTAGGAATTAGATTTTTGATTACCCCGATCCCGACCATCACTCCAGCCCTCTTTAAATCCATAATAGTGTTATATTAGACATTGTTAGCCTGTAACTTTTCCACGAGTCGATAAATAGTGATCAACCTTTGTATTTTACTTCTCTCAGCTTTGGGACAAGTTGAATGTACCAGAACACATTTCCAATTCACAATGCCGCACCCGGCAACCATTGAAGTCGTCACCGAAGACTGAAAGCACAAAACAGGCAATATTTCGGAAATGTCTGGAATTGTTTGGACCATCGTTTTTGTTTTGCGTCTTTTAGCCTGAGGAACATGCCAAAATTACGAGAACGAAGAAGAATCGAAGCTCATATAGATGGAGCGGTCGCGGAGATATTACGACTTCATTATTTTTGAGAGCATGGGAGCATTAAAAACCCGTCTTGACCTAACCCTGCATCATAAATAACAAATAGGGAAAAGCAGTACACCATTGCCTACTACACCAAGCATGAATTGCTCTACAAAATAAGACCAAACATACATACATACATAAATCGGTTGAAGAGATATTGTTATTTCGCACATTTTAGGTCCCAGGACCGATTACACAACCCGTTTTCACGGCGAACCTGCAGCGCAAATATGGAAAATTGCTGCATACCCTTAATGCAACTACATAGAAAATTAATTTCTACACAATGAGACCAAAACAGCCGTAAACCTAGTGAAGTTGTAGAGTTATTACAATTTTTGTGATTTTTGTGTCACGTAGACTCATTTAAATATCCATTTTAACCCAAATCATAAATCTTAAAAATCAGCGTAAGGCGCACAGAATTATATACAATCACATAGAAGCTTATTTTCTCTACAAAGTGAGCTTAATTTGACTCAGATATCTACATCAGTTGTCGAATTCTAATATGTAACATGATACTTCGGGCCGTTGTTTCGGTTGGAGGATGTTAGAATCATACTTCAAACCCAACTAAAGGCATGATTTAGAGCCTTCAAATAGGATATCGCGCAGAATGTTCCGCCAAAGGTGAGTTATGCATGTTGGCTTAAAAACCCAATAATGGACGTCGTTAAATTTCACCACTATCACAGGTAGTAGGACCGGTCCATTCACAACTTTCCGCTCACTACAGTCAGAATTCAATAATAAATAATTCCCGATAATGAAATGATAAAATAGCAGCCGTAATTGGATGAATCCAGTAACAGAAGTCTGCTTTGGGTTCTAGCCATCGTAAAAGAGCTTTCATTTAGAAAGATTTCGTATGCATAATGGAGGTTTCACAGAATAACGAGTGCAAAAGTGGACAGTTTTGTCTTTAACAACCATTTACCAGAAACTAGAAAAATCTCTAATGGACGGTTATATGATATTTTAGTTTCTTGAAAATTTTGCTAGAGATTTTTGTCTTTAATGACTGCTTATTTGATATTTAAGTCTCTAAAAGATATCGGTAAGAGACATTAGTTTTATATGAAAAGCCAATAAATACAGAAATCTCTAAAAGATAGCTGTTACAGACTAAAATCTAAAATGTAAAGAAACTAAAATTTATAAAGCTACGTAAATATCGGCAACACTATATGCTTAGCAAACTTCTATTTATTATCTTATTCCTTCATCCGCATATAATAGTATTCTTAAATTTTTCCATGAAGTTTAAGAGAAATATTCTTTGATTTTGACACCACCATATATTCATTTACAATCAAAAAAATTATTATTGAAATATTAAGGAAATATTTTCCAAAATTTTACATTTGTGTAATTTTATTAAAAAAATCAAATATGTTCTTCGAATTTCGAATAATATCTGGTGGTGTAAAAATCAAAGACTATTTTATTTTAATTTCACTGAAGGTATTTTCAGAGCTTCGTTATATCCTGATTGGAGGGCAATATCAAACTGGAGGGTGCCCCAGATATCAAACTGGAGGGGACACCAATATCAAACTGAAGATAAACCAATCTCAAATTGGACGTGGGCACCAATATCAATTTGGAGGACGAGTTAATATCAAACTAAATGGGGGCAACAGTATGAAACTGGTCAGGCGCACGAATATCAAACTGGAGGGGGCACCAATATCAAACTGAAGAGGGGTCAATATCATGGAGGGGGCACCAATATCAAACTGAAGAGGGGTCAATATCAAACTGGATAGAGGACAATTGTGGGAAGAAACTGGAGAGGGGATGCAGATTATATGCGGATGAAGGAACAATAAACAGACGCGGTGAAGCAAAAGTGTTGCCGATATATACGAAGCTTTATAAATTTTAGTCTCTTTAGATTTTAGTCTCTAACAGCTCGCTGTTAGACATTTCTGTATTTATTGGCTATCTATATAAGACTAATGTCTCTTCCCGCTATTTGTTAGAGACTTAAATATCAAACGAGCAGTCATTGCAAGACAAAAATCTAGCAGCAGTTTTCAAGAAACTATCATATGACCGTCAATTAGATATTTCTGTTACTGGCGAAGAGGACTGTTAAAGACAAAACTGGCCACTTTTTGCACTCATTATTCTGTAAACCTGCATAATTAATGCACTTCTATAGAACAATTCAAACTAATGCATCAGCGGGGTGAATTAATATTTGATGTGATCTAACGGTTAAATTTATAAACGCTAATGAAATATAAGCGATGATGGAAAATCAAATATATATAATTAAGTTACCAACATGGCGTATAACACTGATCACTTCAAAGATCAGGGTTGAGTTCATGTTCTTCAACACAACTTTCTAAAATTGAATTTCAAGATAAATATCAATCTGTTATAGTACAAATCTATTTTACTTACAATTGTTATGTGTACTAATCTAAACATATTTGATATTAACATATGAAACATTTGTATATTAAACGCTGGGGAGCAGTTGTCATTTTTCGGGGCAATCAAAGATTTTGCTATGATGCGAAAGCAAATCAATTCCACCACACTTATTGAATAATTATGAATCGCAAAATCGGTCATTATGTTCCGACAAAATTAGAATGCAATCTTAAACACATAACATCGAATGCAACAATAATATATCGAACTGAATGTCATTCCCGGTAACGTCAATCTACAAAGTGCTTAAGCCACTGCTTTCTGTAGGGGATAGTAGGAGTTAACCCACATGGGTAGGACTTGCCTGAAGTCATATTTATCACCCGCTCTCTGAGGTTCCGCTACAAACCCCCATCCACACACTCCGACGTCAAACGAAAAACTTCATCAATTATGCTTATTTATAGCTTTTAGTTTTCATATAATTTTCATATACACATAATATTGTGTTAGCAGCCCGAGTATTTGCCCGCCCGGCAAACACTATCCTCCTTTGCATCTATTCTCCTACCCCATAAGCTGACGGAACTTGCATAGATATGACCTACCTAAACGCCACTCATCTTGGTTGGTCTTGCTAAATTGTCAACTCATTAACTATTTTCAAAATTATACGAATAGATAAGAATTCTGCCAGTTGAGAATAATATGCGAGTTGAGCATAATAAAGCATTGCGAAATATGGTTCATTTCACCGCTGGCGCAATGGTCACACCGTGACAGTCAAAATCTGTTGGCCATAACGGAATTTTTCAGTTCTAGATTCTCATTGTACTTCAAGCTTTGCTGGCAGCACGTCCACAGAATCTAAGTCAATCAAGACCTTCAATATGTATCAATTCAACTGGTTTATCGTACTAACAATTTCTTCCTGGTAAATCTACCAGAAACCAAAGACGTGCCAAATGGGATCATATATAATTCATCCAACGGTTTGGGTTCACAATAGTAAACTTTCACGAAAATTAGCGTGTATGCGCGAAGCGGCAATTTTTATTCAACGTCAACCATGAACACTTTACCAGGTGTTTACGTAGCTATATAACAGTACTTTGCACGCCATCAGAGAATTGCGACAAACATCTTTTAGCTGCATGACCGAATACACATACATCGGCTCAATATAGTGTTCTTTGAGGTTTTTGGTCACTCATACTATTTTTTCAGCCATCTCGAGTCATTTCAATATCCTTTGCCATAAAAGACCAGTCGACATACAAAGCAGAGGTTCGATAGTAACAAAATGAATGCAAAATCTAGCTTTTCCACCTGTTATAGCTGCACAATAAAGATAATTAGTGCGATGGTCGATCATGTCCGACTTTAGACCAAGCAAACTTCAGTCACGACATGATGATACAAGGTACATGTTTTAGCATTAATCATACCATAAAAGACCAGTAAGTAGCTGCTTGTTAGATGTGTAAATTCATCCACGTTTACCTACATTTGCACTAACCAATAAGCTAAAAATCACACGGTAATTTAGCTCAAGTATTCCGTTGCTAATATATTATGAATAGCTGTACTCCGAACTTGATTTCACCTCGACCACATACACAAAATATGATCACCGTGTGCTTAATCTCAGGTTATTTTTGATAACATTACGAAACAACTGTTTATTCTGGATGATTTGCATATCATTATGAGCTCATAACCAGCCAAGCGCACCGTGCCAGTGCAACGCACACAAAATAAATGGAAAAGGCCAGAAAACATCTCGGATTGAAATTATCTGCGGTCAGATTAATAGATATTTTTACCATTTCTAAAGCAAGTCACTCCTCATTAATGTATGTGAAGAAAATAATTTGAGAGACGTATTTCTCACAATGTCGTTAGCGTTTTGAAAAATCACAGCTGAATTTTGCGTGACTAATCTTAAAATTCCTTCGACAACACGTACATACTTTTCAAAACCCGACGCGCTGTCTTTATCCAATGTTATGAAAAAGTTAAAGGAATTGAATTTAGGTCATGACGACCCCGACTGGCGATTAATTATAGTTCCATGGCGGAACTAATTCTAGTTCGCGAATCTAATTTAAATTCTAATCACGGCAGATGTTGTTGAGGTAAATTCGAACTTTTTACGGCATGATTTAACCAACGGTTGGGAAGACTTTATCATAAAACATCGCAGTCAGCGCAGAGTAGCTTGCAAAACCTTACAGTAAATGAAGACACCACCGATTGTCCGGAAGCGCTAGAAAAACTATATCCAAACACGTGTGTACTTTATACGACTGTTGTACAACTTAATAGTAATTTTACGCCCACTAGATTTAAAGCCTCAAAATTTGATGTTTGTGAGTAGAATGTTTATTTTCGATTGCCGAATGTTTTGTAACGCAATTGTTTCAAAACGACAAAAAAAACGATAGTCAGTGGAATACAGTTAATACGTGAGTTCACATAAAGTGCGTACAGCTGGATTGTGCTTTAGTTAAGTCTGTTCAGGATTACAAAAGCGATAAACGAGAACAAACAACTATTTTCCTTAAGTACAGGCACAGGGTTTGCGATGCAGCGACCTCGTAGGAGCTGTTCGCAGTTCATTATTTGCGATTTAGAGCAACATTTTGCAGACCGCGTACACGTGAAAACTAGATTACTAATCGCGTTTTACTCTTGGCTGTAATGCACAAATAGACCGCGAACATAGCTGTCTGGTTCGGAATGTCACTTCATAAAACGCAAACAAAAGTGCGATTGCCATTCGTACATCACACAGCTCATGTTCGTGCTCACAAAAATGCAAATACCAATGGCTGAAATGTGAACGCGAGTTTCTGCGGGAATCAATTTGTGATTTTGACAAAAGTACCCACCTCGGCGTACGTAAAATGGACTCATGCATAAGTTTACTTTCACTGACATTCTACGAAATAATATGGTTTACAAATTGAAAATATGCATAAACTTATAACAGGATATCCCAACATTAGAAAATGGTCTGCATCGGCAGTTTAAAGAAACAGATTTTGCATATTTGGTGTATATATTTGGCTATTAACTGCATTTAGTATCAATTACTAATTTACGACGGCAAACTTACTATTACCAATACCGCATGGTTCAAACTTTTCTTTGTCAAACGGAATTTTTGGGCTTCCACAATAACACTTTTCCAATATAGTTTTTTGCATATAGCTGAATTGACAGCCCTGGAATTTATAATTCAACTTCAACCTGGTTGAGAAAGAACGAAGTCAAGTTTGGGATTTGATCATTAACGACCTTTGCATCTCTTATGAACTATATGAAGGATAGGTTTTAGAAACAATAATAAACTCACAATCATGAATAAATGACTCCACATTACTATCAATATATGATTTGTACTACTACAGCAACGAAATAAAATTAAAACCAACCGACGCAGTCAGCAATGTGTACAAACAGAGCCACATTATGAAGCTAGATTCGTTGTCCAAAAGCACATGGCAGTGACAATATTATTTTTAAAATATTTAACACTGAAAACTGTTTTCACCGCTTTGATTACTCAAAAGGTAATTAATTATACAGCGACTTCGCGCGCTTGCAATTTTTAGCACTATGTTTGGTGTAAATATAAAAATTTTTGCATACATACGGTCTTTTTTAATTGCTATTGCTTAAGAATAATAAATTTTTCAAAAAAACTCCCAAACCACGAGAAAATATTAAAATTTACTCCCATTACTAAATAAAACTATTTCACCGTAAAATATATAATCCTGTTTCTTGGTTAATACTGCCCTAATACAAAGCTTTATTACAACAACGATAGGTCGGGAAAGAAATGGTAGGCATTAGTACCAATCAGAAACTGGAGGTGGTCGCTTGCTTTTAACTATAGGCATACTGTGGTTAAAAGTATTTATCTCTATGTCTACTTTTCCAAGGGCAGGAATCGATAACACCTTCATTTAAGCTTAATTGAAGTGGAATATTGTTGTTCTCTTCTATAAATGACATCTAAATTAGATGATAAAATTATTCACTGTACAGATTATATGGGATATTTCATGCACATGAATAATATTCAGCTAATAATCACGTTAGAAAATGTTTTTTTAATAAATTTTAGTATTATCGGCTGTCTCACGGTATATAATGCGTTTTCATTATTTGTTTTGTTTGAGCATTATGGCGGCATGGCAGATTTTGTATTGGAAAGCTGCTAGAAAAGGAGAATTAATTGAACTCATGATAAGTTACTAACGAAAAAATACAGTTAGATTACATAATATGCAATAAGCTTTATGAATATTTATTATGAGAAAAGAAGTGTAGTCGATTCACAGAATTGAATAGGTACATCTAGTAAACATAAATCTGAAATTATAGATGGAACACATACTCTTAATCATCTTCAAAATTCACAAATCTACCTATGTTTTGCACAAAATATGCATGGTACTAACTGCTACTAACATGTATTTTAAGTCTTGTTGTCGTTTGGGATTCTATAAATTTACTAATGCTAATAAATCTTATATTTTTGATAAGATATTTCTGTTATAGCCAAACATATACAGCATATACGTGCGTAACAACATGCTTCCGATTCATAATATCGTAGCAATATACAAACATATACAAGCGAAACCACCACCATATACATTATCGAAAATTATATTTCTTACAAAATTACCTATTTCAAAAACTAAAACTAAAATTTGCAGTTGAATAGGTCGTATTTACCAGAAAAGTATAGTTATCGTTGTAATAGTACGGCTCAACATCGAAATCACTGTCGTAGCAGTTACCGTATGGCCGCGATAAAGCATTGGCAACAGTCTGAAATGATACATTTGGTCGGTAAATGTCGTATGTATATAACAGATTATTGAAATTGTGTCCAGTAGCAATTGTGTCCAGTAGCAATTGTGCCCCAGTAGCAATCTTCCAGCGGCAATCTACAAGGAACTCACAAAGCCAAATCCGCAAGTTTTTTTCACATGTAAAGGTTGTAGTGCTACTGCTACTAAGTTATTCTCTGGTGTACTTAAAAACTCTACACGTATAGATGAAATGTCTAAAACTATTGAATCACAACAGTCGTCAATAGACAAGTTGTCTCAACGTATTAAGAATCAGTGTCTACTATGATCACAACTATCCCAAGTAATTCCGGTCTTGATAGTTCGGTTCAAACATCTACATTAGCAGCCACAAATACTTGTAACGTTGAAGATGCGGTATCTAAAGTAGTAAATGAAATACAAGATATTGAACGTCGCAAACGCAACTTAGTTATTTTTAATTTGCCCGAGTTTTCTACAAATCAAGACCAGCCTAAACCGGATAAATATGACCTTAATCTCGCTAACCAATTGTTATTGGCAATTCAAGCCGAAAACGCAGCTATTGCATCTATTAACTCGTCTAGGTCCAGCCACAGTCAAACAGCGTCCTCTAAAAATAGTTTTCGAAAGTACGGATGGACCTCGAAACGTATCAAGTAATGCCAAAATTTTAAAGCACGTTACAGATGACGGCTTCGAAAAAATAAGTATTAGAAGTGAATAGACAAAACTTCATCAAAAAGATAAAAAAAATGCATTTTATTTATATAAGCAACTCAAAACTGCTGGTGAAAACGTTCTTTTTGTAAATGGCCGCATATATATAAGGTACAGGCCCCTTTGGGAATTAAATTTGAAATATGATCTGTCTGACAATAAAATAAAATAAAATAATATAGTTTGTTCTTATAAGTATGTTAATAGTTATTCTCAAACTTCTGTTTCTTGTTTATCGCGTATTAAATTTATACTGTTTAATGCACAAAGCTTATTTCCAAAACTGAAGACTTAAAGTTGCATCTCTTGGCCTTAGACTATTTGATACATAGACACAACAACCACCTCCTCTCCCTGTTGGCCTATCTTGACGAAAAAGTTTATATCCAGTTATGGCTAGCTCAGTTTCATCCAAATCCCGGCTCCAAGTTTCAGTTACTGCGACAATATCAGGGTTCGCGCTCTCGATAAACAACTTTAAATACTTCAGTTTTGGAAATAAGCTTTGTGCATTAAACAGTATACATTTAATACGCGATAAACAAGAAACAGAAGTTTGAGAATAACTATTAACATACTTATTAGAACAAACTTTATTATTTGAGGTTATTTTATTGTCAGACAGATCATTTTTCCCATTTAATTCCCTAAAGGGGCCGCAACCTCATATATGCGGCCATTTACAAAAAGAACGTTTTCACCAGCAGTTTTGCGTTGCTTATAAAAATAAAATGCATTTTTATTAGCTTGTTGCTGAAGTTTAGTCAAATCACGTCGAATACTTATTTTTTTGAAGCCGTCATCTGTAACGTGCTTTAAAATTTTGGCATTACTTAATACGTTTCGAGGTCCATCCGTACTTTCGAAAACTATTTTTAGAGGACGCTGTTTGACTGTGGCTGGACCTAGACGAGTTACAGATGCAATAGCTGCGTTTTCGGCTTGAATTGCCAATAACAATTGGTTAGCGAGATTAAGGTCATATTTATCCGGTTTAGGCTGGTCTTGATTTGTAGAAAACTCGGGCAAATTAAAAATAACTAAGTTGCGTTTGCGACGTTCAATATCTTGTATTTCATTTACTACTTTAGATACCGCATCTTCAACGTTACAAGTATTTGTGGCTGCTAATGTAGATGTTTGAACCGAACTATCAAGACCGGAATTACTTGGGATAGTTGTGATCATAGTAGACAATGATTCAATACGTTGAGACAACTTGTCTATTGACGACTGTTGTGATTCAATAGTTTTAGACATTTCATCTATACGTGTAGAGTTTTTAAGTACACCAGAGAATAACTTAGTAGCAGTAGCACTACAACCTTTACATGTGAAAAAAACTTGCGGATTTGGCTTTGTGAGTTCCTTGTAGATTGCCGCTGGAAGATTGCTACTGGGCACAATTGCTACTGGACACAATTGCTACTGGACACAATTTCAATAATCTGTTATATACATACGACATTCCCGACCAAATGTATCATTTCAGACTGTTGTGAATGCTTTATCGCGGCCATACGGTAACTGCTACGACAGTGATTTCGATGTTGAGCCGTACTATTACAACGATAACTATACTTTTCTGGTAAATACGACCTATTCAACTGCAAATTTTAGTTTTAGTTTTTGAAATAGGTCATTTTGTAAGAAATATAATTTTCGATAATGTATATGGTGGTGGTTTCGCTTGTATATGTTTGTATATTGCTACGATATTATGAATCGGAAGCATGTTGTTACGCACGTATATGTATATATGTTTGGCTATAACAGAAATATCTTATCAAAATATAAGATTTATTAGCATTAGTAAATTTATAGAATCCCAAACGACAACAAGACTTAAAATACATGTTAGTAGCAGTTAGTACCATGCATATTTTGTGCAAAACATAGGTAGATTTGTGAATTTTGAAAAGGAGTAAGAGTATGTGTTCCATCTATAATTCATTATGTTTACTAGATGTACCTATTCAATTCTGTGAATCGACTACACTTCTTTTCTCATAATAAATATTCATAAAGCTTATTGCATATTATGTAATCTAACTGTATTTTTTCGTTAGTAACTTATCATGAGTTCAATTAATTCTCCTTTTCTAGCAGCTTTCCCAATCAAAATCTGCCATGCCGCCGTAATGCAAACAAAACGAATAATGAAAACGCATTATATACCGTGAGACAGCCGAATAATATTCTAAAATTTATTAAAAAAACATTTTCTAACGTGATTATTAGCTGAATATTATGCGTGTGCATGAAATATCCCATATAATCTGTACAGTGAATAATTTTATCATATAATTTAGATGTCATTTATAGAAGAGAACAACAATATTCCACTTCAATTAAGCTTAAATGAAGGTGTTATCAATTCCTGCCCTTGGAAAAGTAGACATACAGATAAATACTTTAACCACAGTATGCCTATAGTTAAAAGCAAGCAACCACCCTCCAGTTTCTGATTGGTACTAATGCCTACCATTTCTTTCCCGACCTATAGTTGTTATTGTAATAAAGCTTTGTATTAGGGCAGTATTAACCAAGAAACAGGATTATATATTTTACGGTGAAATAGTTTTATTTAGTAATGGGAGTAAATTTTAATATTTTCTCGTGGTTTGGGAGTTTTTTTGAAAAATTTATTATTTTTACGCAATAGTAATTAAAAAAGACCGTATGTATGCAAAAATTTGTATATTTCCACTAAACATAGTGAACAAAAATTGTGAACGCGCCCAGTCATAGTATAATTAAAACATGTTGGGAAATCGAGGCGGTGATAACGGTTTTTAGTGTTAAATATTATCTAGATAATATTATCACTGCCATGTGCTTTTGGAAGATGAATCTGGGTTCATAATGTTTTCCCGGTTGCACGAATTGCTGACAACGTCGGCTGGTTTTAATTTTATCTCGTGACGGTAATAGTCTAAACCACATTTTGATAGTATTATGGGGTCATTTATATATGATTATGAATTTATTATTGTTTTAATACCTATCCTTCATGAAGTTCGAAAGAGATGCAAAGGTCGCTAATGATGAAATTCCAAAATCATCTTCGATCTTTCTCAACTACGTTACAGTTAAATTATAAATTTTAGGGTTGTCAATTCAGCTATGTGCAAAAAACTATATTGGAAAAGTGTCATTGTGGAAGCCCAAAAATTCCGTTTGACAAGGAAACGTTTGAACCATGCGGTATTGGTAATAGTAAGTTTGCTGTCGTAAATTGATAATTGATGCTAAATGCAGTTAACAATCAAATATATAAACCAAATATGCAAAATCTGTTTCTTTAAACTGCCGATGCAGACCATTTTCTAATGTTGGGATATCCTGTTATAAGTTTATGCATATTTTCAATTGTAAACCATATTATTTCGTAGAATGTCAGTGAAAGTAAACTTATGCATGAGTCCATTTTAGGTGCGTACGCCGAGGTGGTTATTTTGTCAAAATCACAAATTGATTCCCGGAGAAACTCGCGTTCACATTTTCGCCATTGGTATTTGCATTTTTGTGAACGGGATCATGAGCTCTGTGATGTACGAATGGCAATCGCACTTTTGTTTGCGTTTATGAAGTGACATTCCGAACCAGACAGCTATGTTCGCGGTCTATTTGTGCATTACAGCACAAGAGTAAAACGCGATTAGTAATCTAGTTTTCACGTGTACGCGGTCTGCAAAATGTGGCTTTAAATCGCAAATAATGAACTGCGAACAGCTCCTACGAGGTCGCTGCATCGCAAACCCTGTGCCTGTACTTAAGGAAAATAGTTGTTTGTTCTCGTTTATCGCTTTTGTAATCCTGAACAGACTTAACTAAAGCACAATCCAGCTGTACGCACTTTATGTGAACTCACGTATTAACTGTATTCCACTGACTATCGTTTTTGTCGTTTTGAAACAATTGCGTTACAAAACATTTTCAGGCAATCGAAAATAAACATTCTACTCACAAACATCAAATTTTGAGGCTTTAAAGTTGTGATGGGCGTAAAATTACTCTAAGTTGTACAACAGTCGTATAAAGTACACACGTGTTTGGATATAGTTTTTCTAGCGCTTCCGGACAATCGGTGGTGTCTTCATTTACTGTAAGGTTTTGCAAGCTACTCTGCGCTGACTGCGATGTTTTATGATAAAGTCTTCCCAACGTTGGTTAAATCATGCCGTAAAAAGTTGAATTTACCTCAACAACATCTGCCGTGATTAGAATTTAAATTAGATTCGCGAACTAGAATTAGTTCCGCCATGGAACTATAATTAATCGCCAGTCGGGGTCGCAATGACGAGAATTCAATTCCTTTAACTTTTTCATAACATTGGATAAAGACAGCGCGTCGGGTTTTGAAAAGTATGTACGTGTTGTCGAAGGAATTTTAAGATTAGTCACGCAAAATTCAGCTGTGATTTTTCAAAACGCTAACGACATTGTGAAAAATACGTCTCTCAAATTATTTTCTTCACATACATTAATGAGGAGTGACTTGCTTTAGAAATGGAAATACTTTATTAATCTGACCGGAATATAATTTACATCCGAGATGTTTTCTGGCCTTTTCCATTTATTTTGTGTGCGTTGCACTGGGGCATGTGCTTGGCTGGTTATGAGCTCATAATGATATGCAAATCATCCAGAATAAACAAATAGTTGTTGTTTCGTAATGTTATCAAAAATAACCTGAGATTAAGCACACGGTGATCATATTTTGTGTATGCGTGGTCGAGGTGAAATCAAGTTCGGAGTACAGCTATTCATAATATATTAGCAACGGAATACTTGAGCTAAATTACCGTGTGATTTTTAGCTGATTCTCCTGTGCGCAAATGTAGGTAAACGTGGATGAATTTACACATCTAACAAGCAGCTACTTACTGGGCGCCCGATGGTATTATTACGTCAAAACATGTACCTTGTATCATCATGTCGTGACTGAAGTTTGCTTGGTCTAAATAGTTGCAACACACTCCTCATCGCACTAATTATCTTTATTGTGCAGCTATAACAGGTGGAAAAGCTAGATTTTGCATTCATTTTGTTATTATCGAACCTCTGCTTTGTATGTCGACTGGTCTTTTATGGCAAGGATATTGGAGTGACTAGAGATGGCTGAAAAAATAGTATGAGTGACCAAAAACCTCAAAGAACACTATATTGAGCCGATGTATGTGTATTCGGTCATGCAGCTAAAAGATGTTTGTCGCAATTCTCTTGATGGCGTGCAAAGTACTGTTATATAGCTACGTAAACACCTGGTAAAGTGTTCATGGTTGACGTTAAATAAAAATTGCCGCTTCGCGCATACACGCTAATTTTCGTGAAAGTTTACTATTGTGAACCCAAACCGTTGGATGAATTATATATGATCCCATTGGCACGTGCTTGGTTTCTCGTAGATTTACCAGGAAGAAATTGTTAGTACGATAAACCAGTTGAATTGATACATATTGAAGGTCTTGATTGACTTAGATTCTGTGAACGTGCTGCCAGCAAAGCTTGAAGTACAATGAAATCTAGAACTGAAAAATTCCGTTATGAACGACAGATTTCGACTGTCACGTTGTGACCATTGCGCAAGCGGTGAAATGAACCATATTTCGCAATGCTTTATTATCCTCAACTCGCATATTATCCTCAACTCGCAGAATTGTTATCTATTCGTATAATTTTGAAAATAGTTAATGAGTTGACAATTTAGCAAGACCGACCAAGATGAGTGGCGTTTAGGTAGGCCATATCTATGCAAGTTCCGTCAGCTTATGGGGTAGGAGAATAGATGCAAAGGAGGATAGTGTTTGCCGGGCGGCAAATACTCGGCTGCTAACACAATATTATGTGTATATGAAAATTATACGAAAACTAAAAGCTATAAATAAGCATAATTGATGAAGTTTTTCGTTTGACGTCGGAGTGTGTGGATGGGGGTTTGGAGCGGAACCTCAGAGAGCGGGTGATAAATATGACTTAGGGAAGTCCGACCCATGTGGGTTAACTCCTACTATCCCCTACAGAAAGCAGTGGCTTAAGCACTTTCTAGATTGACGTTACCGGAATGACATTCAGTTCGATATATTATTGTTGCATTCGATGTTATGTGTTTAAGATTGCATTCTAATTTTGTCGGAACATAATGACCGATTTTGCGATGCATAATTAATAGTGTGGTGGAATTGATTTGCTTTCGCATCATAGCAAAATCTTTGATTGCCCCAAAAATGACAACTGCTCCCCAGCGTTTAATATACAAATGTTTCATATGTTAATATCAAATATGTTTAGATTATTACACATAACAATTGTAAGTAAAATAGATTTGTACTATAACAGATTGATATTTATCTTGAAATTCAATTTTAGAAAGTTGTGTTGAAGAACATGAACTCAACCCTGATCTTCGAAGTGATCAGTGTTATACGCCATGTTGGTAACTAATTATATATATTTGATTTTCCATCATCGCTTATATTTCATTAGCGTTTATAAATTTAACCGTTAGATCACATCAAATATTAATTCACCCCGCTGATGCATTAGTTTGAATTGTTTGATAGAAGTGCATTAATTATGCAGGTTTACAGAATAATGAGTGCAAAAAGTGGCCAGTTTTGTCTTTAACAGTCCTTTGCCAGAAACAGAAATATCTAATTGACGGTCATATGATAGTTTCTTGAAAACTGCTGCTAGATTTTTGTCTTAAATGACTGCTTGTTTGATATTTAAGTCTCTAACAAATAGCTGTAAGAGACATTAGTCTTATATAGATAGCCAATAAATACAGAAATGTCTAACAGCGAGCTGTTAGAGACTAAAATCTAAAGAGACTAAAATTTATAAAGCTTCGTATATATCGGCAACACTTTTGCTTCACCGCGTCTGTTTATTGTTCCTTCATCCGCATATAATCTGCATCCCCTCTCCAGTTTGATATTGTCCCCCATCCAGTTTGATATTGACCCCTCTTCAGTTTGATATTGGTGCCCCCTCCATGATATTGACCCCTCTTCAGTTTGATATTGGTGCCCCCTCCAGTTTGATATTCGTGCGCCTGACCAGTTTCATACTGTTGCCCCCGTTTAGTTTGATATTAGTCGTCCTCCAAATTGATATTGGTGCCCACGTCCAATTTGAGATTGGTTTATCTTCAGTTTGATATTGGTGTCCCCTCCAGTTTGATATTGGGGCACCCTCCAGTTTGATATTGCCCTCCAATCAGGATATAACGAAGCTCTGAAA
Organism: Trileptium ribeirensis; assembly: GCA_030248225.1. Taxonomy (NCBI): domain Eukaryota; kingdom Metazoa; phylum Nematoda; class Enoplea; order Enoplida; family Thoracostomopsidae; genus Trileptium; species Trileptium ribeirensis. Next base: position 20,786 of record JASANE010029774.1, read on the forward strand.
ATACCTTCAGTGAAATTAAAGAGAAATAGTCTTTGATTTTTACACCACCAGATATTATTCGAAATTCGAAGAACATATTTGATTTTTTTAATAAAATTACACAAATGTAAAATTTTGGAAAATATTTCCTTAATATTTCAAGAATACTTCTTTTGATTGTAAATGAATATATGGTGGTGTCAAAATCAAAGAATATTTCTCTTAAACTTCATGGAAAAATTTAAAGAATACTATTACATGCGGATGAAGGAACAATAAATAGAGTTTGTGAAGCATATAGTGTTGCCGATATTTACGTAGCTTTATAAATTTTAGTCTCTTTACATTTTAGATTTTAGTCTGTAACAGCTATCTTTTAGAGATTTCTGTATTTATTGGCTTTCTATATAAAACTAATGTCTCTTACCGATATCTTTTAGAGACTTAAATATCAAATAAGCAGTCATTAAAGACAAAAATCTCTAGCAGAATTTTCAAGAAACTAAAATATCATATAACCGTCCATTAGAGATTTTAGTTTCTGGTAAATGGTTGTTAAAGACAAAACTGTCCACTTTTGCACTCGTTATTCTGTGAAACCTCCATTATGCATACGAAATCTTTCTAAATGAAAGCTCTTTTACGATGGCTAGAACCCAAAGCAGACTTCTGTTACTGGATTCATCCAATTACGGCTGCTATTTTATCATTTCATTATCGGGAATTATTTATTATTGAATTCTGACTGTAGTGAGCGGAAAGTTGTGAATGGGCAATTCTTACTACCTGTGATAGTGGTGAAATTTAACGACGTCCATTATTGGGTTTTTAAGCCAACATGCATAACTCACCTTTGGCGGAACATTCTGCGCGATATCCTATTTGAAAGCTTGAAATCATGCCTTTAGTTGGGTTTGAAGTATGATTCTAACATCCTCCAACCGAAACAACGGCCCGAAGTATCATGTTACATATTAGAATTCGACAACTGATGTAGATATCTGAGTCAAATTAAGCTCACTTTGTAGAGAAAATAAGCTTCTATGTGATTGTATATAATTCTGTGCTACGCTGATTTTTAAGATTTATGATTTGGGTTAAAACGGATATTTAAATGAGTCTACGTGACACAAAATTCACAAAAATTGTAATAACTCTACAACTTCACTAGGTTTACGGCTGTTTTGGTCTCATTGTGTAGAGAAATTAATTTTCTATGTAGTTGCATTAAGGGTATGCAGCAATTTTCCATATTTGCGCTGCAGGTTCGCCGTGAAAACGGGTTGTGTAATCGGTCCCTGGGACCTAAAATGTGCGAAATAACAATATCTCTTCAACCGATTTATGTATGTATGTATGTTTGGTCTTATTTTGTAGAGCAATTCATGCTCGGTGTAGTAGGCAATGGTGTACTGCTTTTCCCTATTTGTTATTTATGATGCAGGGTTAGGTCAAGACGGGTTTTTAATGCTCCCATGCTCTCAAAAATAATGAAGTCGTAATATCTCCGCGACCGCTCCATCTATATGAGCTTCGTTTCTTCTTCGTTCTCGTAATTTCGGCATGTTCCTCAGGCTAAAAGACGCAAAACAAAAACGATGGTCCAAACAATTCCAGACATTTCCGAAATATTGCCTGTTTTGTGCTTTCTAGTCTTCGGGTGACGACTTCATGCTTGCCGGGTGTGCATTCTCTATTGGAAATGTGTTCTGGTACATTCAACTTGTTCCTAAGCTAAGAGAAGTAAAATACAAAGGTTGATCACTATTTATCGACTCGTGGAAAAGTTACAGGCTAACAATGTCTAATATAACACTATTATGGATTTAAAGAGGGCTGGAGTGATGGTTGGGATCGGGGGTAATCAAAAATCTAATTCCTACATTTCCATATCAAATTAACGAGCTCTTGTGTTTTCGGCGTGTTCATCTGCCTAAAAAAGCGATACACAAACGTTCTTCAAAATACATCAAGCCGTTCCCGAAATATTGCCAATTTTGTGTTTGTAGTCTTTACGAGGCGACGCCCTGCGTACCGGGGTTCACAACATTGAGAATGTGTTCCGGTTCTTTCAGCGTATTCCTCACGCTAAAAGAATCAAAATAAAAAAATTGGTCAAAATACGTCAATCCGTTATCAAATATTGCCAATTTCGTGTTTTTAGTCTACAGGGGCCCACACCCTGCATACCGGGGTGCACCCCATTAAAAATGTGCTCCGGTGATTTCAGCGTATTCCTGAGGCTAAAAGAAACACTAAATCATATTGGTAAAAACACATCGACTAAATGAAAATGTACACCCGAAAATCCACTAAAATAGCTATATTTTGGAATTCAAAGAAGCAAAATTTTTGTTGCGGCATTCCCGTATCGATTTTACCCACCAAAAATTACGTCCAAATCCATCAACGAGTTCAAAAGAAGTTATGGTCAAAATTATCTGACGGACTCAAAATATCGGACTCACGGACAAATGGTTTGGTGAGCTCTCATGTTTAAAACATTTTGTTCACCGTAAACTGCGCAGTTCGTTCTTTGTGTGCAGTTATGAACGATCGATTGTGCTGTAATGCACTTCCAGAGGTTCTGGTTGTATTGGCTCTAATAACTCCGACATTGCATTAAATTCTGCTTTAGGCGTCTTTCACACAAAAGTGCTTGCACGAACTGCACAGCGTAGACACATCACGCAACTATCTCACGCAAAATAAAGACATCTTCTTTCCATTGCACGCAAAATGAAGACAACGGCTTTCCATTGCGCGCAAAATGCTAATAACGCGCTTCTATTACCACATGTCGAGTGAAATATTGCTGACTATTACTGTGCGGCCAGAGCAATGGCAGCTTCTATATTTATAGCTTGGGTGCAATGGTGGATACCATATCTACAACAACGTGCAATCGCATCAACCTTATCTGCATCTTTGTGCAATTAGCAGTGGTAGGGTCAATATTTATAGCTTGTGGACAAAGGTTGATACCATATCTACAACAGCGTGCAATCGCATCAACCTTATCTGCATCTTTGTGCAATTAGCAGTGGTAGCGTCTATATTTATAGCTTGGGTGCTATGGTTGATACCATATCTACAAAAACATGCAATCGCAGCAACCATATCTGCATGTTTCTGCAATGGTAGTGCCTATAGGTACAGTTTGAAGGCAAAGGGACTACAATGTCTACGAAATGTGTGCAGTTTTAGAGACCGTGACTACAACTACCAGCTTTGATATTGGTGCCCCTCCAGTTACATATTGGTCCCTTTCCAGTTTGACATTGGTGCCACCTTCCAGTTGGTGCCCCCTCCAGTTTGATATAGGTGCAACGCGCCAGTTTGGTATTGGCGTTCCCCTCCAGTTCGATATGGGTGCCCCATCCAGCTTGATATTGATGCTCGACTCCAGTTTTGTATTGATGCCCCAATCTAAAATATCAGTCCTTTATCTAGACGGAAAGCTTCAATGTTCTGCGAAAGTGTGTGTTGAAGGCATCCATCTCAGTTTTTTTAAAGTCGACACAACGACTTTCAAAACACAGAAAATTGCAGACATTCCACTTGAAAACCTACTTTTGTCCAGGACTGGCTAAAGCGCTAGTGAAAAAGAAATTGTAATGAATCCGTCTGTAATTGTGGTATGCCAAGCAGATGTATATTCAATTGTATTCCAAGACCATTATTATTCGAATATGCAGATTATGCATCAGATGCTTTGGAAAATAGCCTTGTCGTTAGGTTACTACCACAACCGGGTCACCGGATCACTACCATGCCAGGGTCAGTGGGTCACCGGATCACAAAATAGTGACCCGGTTCCATCTCTGGGATAAAATGTAGAATTATTATAGTTATAAAAGCGAAATTTTACATTTAAATATAGTTTGAGATATTAAGCGTTTATGCACGTGATCATTTGTTTTTCGCCGCGAAGCAGATATTTCCAGACAGAAACATTCTGACGTGAACAGCTGAAGTTTATCTATTATAAAGACAAGCATCATTTCAATATCATTAATCATCTCCGTACTGAGCGGGTCTAGGAGGCCCTTTTCGCAGTTTTGCTTATCATTTTACAACGATGTGGACTAGACATAGACAGTCTTTATTCAGAACGAAGTAGTGTGTTATTTGTTGTAGATATGGTATCAACCATTGCACGCAAGCTATAAATATAGAAGCTACCATTGCTATGGCCGCATAGTAATAGTCAGCAGTATTTCACTCGACATGATGTAATAGAAGCGCGTTATTAGCATTTTGCAGGCAATAGAAAGCCGTTGTCTTCATGTTACGTGCAATGGAAAGAAGTCTTTATTTTGCGTGAAATCATTGCGCGACGTGTCTACGGCGTGCCGTTCGTGCACGCACTTCTGTGTGAAAGACGCTTTATCATCAGCAGTTTGTATTAAAACAGCCCTGAAAAATCATTGATTTAATGGGATTATTGTGATTATACGGCTTTGCTAAAAATTAAGTTGTGCCTTGTTATGGAAAAGCATGTGATTATTATGTCTGTTTGCTGCAGCTGTTGTATTTTCATAGCAATTATTCGGTACACTTGGGGAGTCCTCTATGTTCGTTTTCACATTTTTCACATTACAATTAAGTTATAAATGACCATGCAACCTTATTTAATGTATACCACGTTCGTCACAATAAAACCTTTTGTATTTTATAAAACGGATGCGCCAAAACTGCGATAAGATGTGTGCAAAAATAGGGTAATTATACTGAAAGTGGTTTCAGCTTCAGTTCTCGATTTAAAATGGGTTCGTTTTAAATTCAGTTTCTGAAAGATGAAATGCAATTTAGTCGTTTTAAAACTAATGGTTTTAATGCGGCTGGTATTAAAACGGCTCGTTTTATATCGCCTTTTGGCGGGATTGTAAAACGCATACGACTATTATAAATCTTGCGTCTGTGAACGGTTGGTTTTAGCTTCACATTAGTTAATTGTATGATAGTGGAATCTCGACTAAAATTCATTTCGCTTAAGTGGAATCAAATCAAGTGTAATCAAATACACCAATCTGAAATTAAAATCAGTTTTGTTTATGAAAACAAAATCAAATCGACTGGATTAGAATCGAACAGAAATAAAAGTAATTTCAAAACGAGAACTGGAATTGATGTCATCTTTAAAATTTCAGGTCCGAAAATTATCAAGCAACTGCGACAAAAACGAGGAGGAAGGCGAATTTTGTAAGCACATTATTAGATTCTGTCATCATATATTCTTTGACGAAATAACATTGTGCGGCGCGAACCGGGAACAAATCGCCATTTTATCGACATAATGCAACGACGGAATCATAAAATCTTGCAACATTGCGTTAACTCCCTATTGGTGTTATTTCCCAAATGTGGAACTTAGTAGTTGCAGTTGCACCATTGTCGAGAATCTATGGTGTTACAATGCTACGATTTTGAATGTCAGATACGTTTTTCCTGAAAATGCGTGTCAAATATCGTACGAATTTTGGCGTGAATGTTACATAAAAACACATTCCCACATCGTAATCATTTATGTGTTAAACAACTTGTAAATTTATTGTTACGCATTGAATATAGTGCATTACAAATTTGGTTTAAAGTAAGATTTAACAAAAGCTCTGGATGCAGCTTACCATAAACTTTCATATATTATGAAAAATCTTGCATTAGTGTTTCAAAGAGTTAATGCTTGTTTGTAATAAATCAATGTTTATTTTCACGATTATATGTAACATTTATATTTTTAGAAAGCTGGCTGTGATCGAACAGTTGAGGATTGCGATGTTGACAAGTAATCCACGGTCATTTTTGTGTATAACAATCATATAAAGCTATAATTTATATTATTTCAGTATATCCCTTCGAGCAGCATTGTTAACATTTGTAGAACGGACGTCCTTTGTTAATAACCGTCGACTGAAAAACTATTTACTACTTTAGCCAAATTGTAATCGTATGCCACAAAACGTTTTTGACCGGAAAAAATTGTGTCATAACCGTCAGTGGTTATTACTTTTATCATTTTTGTCAGTTCATAATATGTTTGCTAAGTTTTGCAGATGCTAATTTTGTTTCACAACATGAACAGAATAAGAAGCTGCTTTCAGCTCTTTGAAGAAAGAACAATGTTGTAATAGATGCCGTGCAGTTACACCTTCAACCATATTAGATGAATGTTGAAGGAACATAGTTATAGATACGATTTAAATATTTCTGCCGTATTTTAAAAATTATAAAAAAAAATTTGTTTCTTATTAATTTGTCCTTCGTGTTTCGTAAAGTACTTCGTCCTTCGTGAGTATTTAAACTATGTTCAAAATTCTTAAGACCATTATAATAAACCATGTTCGATATCAGGGTATACATTGGCATGAACAAGTATAAACAAGTTCTGTAGTTTTATAGGGAGACATTTGTAAAGACCAAATATGAACAGCCTGTGAACCATTATACTAAATATAGATACAAATTATACGAGTAAAATTGTTAATGATAGGTTTTACCGCAACATATTACATTTTGACATCTGGTTTGGGTCAGTGCTGACGCATGTAACCAGGTATTCGCTACCGTTACAGCATCCTAGGTCCATCCCTCTGTCTCGAGCAACCGGTCTTATAAAAGCAAAATTTTATGACCTTAAAGTGGCAACAAAATATTCAAAGTATATTTGGCAAAATATGTTTAAAAAGTGCACTTACCTATGTCAAGGAAAGACACGCCTTGCATCGTTGGGCCTTTATAGCTAATGTACGCCCTTCTCTAAGCCATAACTTCGCTAATTTTGAAGACAGAGCAATAATTTTATTACTGTTCGACTTAGCCCAGAAATATCCATTTCGACTACTTTTATGGCAAAACGTTTTTTGCGATTTTTTGAACTTCTCCTTTACCCAAAAATTTTGTAAAAAATTTTCCTCAATAAATGCATAGTCTTATAAGTCATTGGAACGGCATTCACCAGCTGAGTCAAGAGGTGGTAAAATTAGCTGAATCGGTTCACTTAAGGAGTTACTTCCATTTATATGAAAGCTAGGTCCGAAGGTTAACCCTCAGCTTTAGCCTAAGTTTAAGCTCTTACCTTATGAAGCGATACACCTGGCATTCCCACCATTCAACTCAGCTCGTCAATGCGGTTGAAATGATATGTAAAATTAGGCATTTATGAAAAATTATTTAAGAAAATTTTGGCTATCAAGGGGAACTTTTGAGAACGCAAAAAATCGAAAAAATTACTTATGATAGAAGTCCCCCGAAATGTATATTTTGAAACCAGCTGGTTAAACTTATTCAAATGGTACTGACATTATCATGTCTCTTGAACATTGACCAATTTAACCGAAAAGACCCGTATCTTTTCTTTGTTACTAGTAAGCATGAGTGATATACAGCATAAAATATGCAAAAGTAGAAACCAACATTTTCATGTTTCAAAACAATAACATTCATCACAAGAGTGTTCCAAATAAATATTTGTATTTATAGCCGCTGGGTTTACCCCAGGTAATAGCAACCATTAATTGATTTTATGCTGCTCGTAACATTTGAGTAATCTAAACAAATACTGCTATAATTATTATGATTTTTTTCAATGGTTAAACAAACCAGAATGACGCATGGGCTAGGATATAAAGCGTGATCTAAATCGTTTTCCAAAAGTGTAATAGTGTTGCTTGCCGTAACCACGAGATTCTTTTTATTACTACTATATTGGTCCTACGGGTTTACTGCTGTTAATTAACCTTTTAGTTGCTCTAAATTATATAAACTAGCGCATCTGCAGCGTTTAAAACCTCTTTGGACGACCTGAGCCGCAGTCCAAACGAGCCGCAGTGTAATGTGGGACATGTTCATTAAAACACAGCCGAGTGGTTTGGACCGTTGCCCCAACCTACCAATCCAGAAGGTAGGTGTCGAAGTCCAGCCGGCCCCAAAATTTTCAAATTTAGAGTCACGTTTGTTCCAAGCAATTAAATGAAGCTTCTAACATATAAAATCATTGTGTGAGTAACGTGGTAATAAGAAAATGCAATTGAAGACATTGCTACGTCGTTTATTCTATCGATGTGAGATGATGATACATAAATTTATATACTAAAGTCTAGATGATGTAAGTTCACATAAATCACAATATAACAACCTTCAGGTTGAACGTATGACTCCAAAATTGTTGAAACAGAACTGTCCCTGTGAAGTATATAGTAAAATTCTCTATTTTAATCTTTCAACTAAAGCCCAGGAACTGTTTGGATAGTGTTTAATTTGTTATACTCTCTATAATCTCCGTCTTTTCGGAATTATAAGCAGTTATACATATCACTTCCTGCTGTGCAAACCACGTTTTTTACAAAATGTTTGCAGTTGTTCTCGCTTGAATTTGGTTGTTAACGGATCGGTTTTGCTCAAATATCTACTATAATTGTTATCTTATGTGACTTATATGCGGCAGCAATAGAACTCCGCGAGACTCTCATACAGTGAAATTGTCAGCTGCAGTCTCAAATTTTGGCGATAATTCCACGCTATTTTGCTATTATAGTCTACACTTGCTAACAGCTTTGGCTCAAATTTTCTCTACGCACGTAACATTATGTGGCGACCATTTTAAACTTTGCATTTTCCTCTTGCCGACAATATATATTAATTTTTTTCTATCCAAAATCAACCCAATATTTATATTTATTGCACGTATTTCATTAACATGTGCCTAATTTTAATTGCAATTTTAAACACTGTGTGCTATCTTAAATAGTACGCTTTAACGCGCAACTCAGCTTTGAGTCGAAGGAAGCTCTGAGCCTGCTGCACACCGACTGCTAGGGGGCCGTCTTCCTTCTGCGCAGCTGTCTCGGTTGTCAAAGATAAAAATACAAAATTCAAACCTGAAAGAAAATACTTTGACTGCGTGTTCAACAAAGAAATCAGAAAAATTCTTTAAATGGTGTCGGAATTACGGTTTTTGTTGGTACCCAGTGGCTAAAAGCCCATATTTAGCAACCAGTACCAGAGCCGTGGTCGAACTGAAACTGAACCAAGATATATAAACCATATGAATACCTGTCCACCAACGAAAAAAGTTAAAATTTTTGAAAAATTCCGAATTCCGCTTTCGCCTTTCCCATAAAAGAAAATAATAATGGCTTTAAAATACATTATGCGATTGCTGAGCTACAGCTTGATAAAAATATGAAAAGAACCGAAATTCTATATTCACCAACTAACAATGCTGTTCTAAATGCAAATATATTAAACCTGCATTGCTACCCGTCAATCAACATCGAAAATAACAGTTAGAAATAAAACAAAAACTGCAAAATTCTGCACTAATTATGTCGTGCCCTTATTGTTAATTTCACGATTATTTAACCCTGCATTTGTTCTGCACTGACCGAATTTATATATTGCTATAAATTTTGACAAAGATTACTTATTTAATACCCAGCATAAAATGAAGATACTATTTTTTCGAGTTCATGATGCTCTAACAATGCGACGGCCAAAAGACTTTGGTACTTTAGCACACGATATAGTAAGAATCGCTAAGAACACATCAACGGTTATGAAACAGCTGATTTCCACGTGACTTTACAAGGCAAGGATTCGTATTTGTGGATGGCTACTACGGGCACTTATCTCTTGAACTTAGAAGCTTTATTAACTTAAGTTACGGTTTATAGCAATTAAATCAAGCAATGAGCATTGTTTCAAATGAGGAAGAAAGCGTTGGTTCACTTATAGTGATGGTGTTATTAGTGCTATATGTTTGGTCTTTCTTAGCATATTAGCAAAATCGTGATATTGCGTATACAATATACTCGGTAATCACTTTCCCTTCAATGCACCTATTAACCGACCAAAGATTTATAAATATTTACCCTAAAGCTTAGCGTTGCATGCAATTGATGAATATTTGCAATTGAGAAATGTTTTTCTTTATAGTGATCAGAATATTTTTGAAAGAGCAACAGATTAATATTCCAATAATTTCCGTGTCGATATTATGGGCTGCAGAAGCAATAACAACCAGTGCTACATTCTAAAGCACATCGTGTAAAAGCAATACATTTATGTCGTACAATTTTAAATTGTAATGTTTGAAGATTTGATGATAACATATTGCACTTTTTATGTTTATCGATTACAGCCGAATTCAGCAAAGAATTTTTTAAATTGATAAGTGTTGTCAAATTGAAAAGTTGACATACTATCGGAACGTATCGTATAAGAAAGTTACTGTAGGGCTGTGTTCACATTGCATCCGATCTGACACGGCCAATTTTTATAACTGTCGTATGCGTGCATGACTTTTGTCATGACTGTCGTATGTATATGACTTTTGTTTTCGCACTACATCATTCTATTCATTTCGAAAAAAAAATTGTGCAGGCTATTTCAGATCGGATTAGATCCGCCGCAACGTGAACGCGCCTTAACAATGCAATCACACGATGCAGTGACAATTCACCTAAATAGTATACCTGATTTAGTTCATGTAAAATATTTATGTATAATTCCAGGGATAAAAGTGATTTGGTTCTGTTGTATGCGTCAATGCAAAGCACCACGTTGCGTGAAGTTCCTGACTATCCGGTATGTCATTTCCGTTCCTCCATAAAGCATCCCACCACTTCTCACCAACCACATCGACCATCCTAACTTGTTTATTTCTGTAATAAAATTTGTTGTGTATTAGCTTGGCTCGTTTCGCAAAACTGTTCAAGGGCTATTTTTATTATCCAATTTTGACTTAAATCTGCTTGCTGGTCAAACCTATAAGCGAAAATTTGCAAAATTGTGTGGTTTTGTGCCGCACACGCAAATATCCAACATATAGGTTTGATTGCTTTATTGCGGTTGTACCACTTTAATCTGTTGAACCGCATAAATTATATTCGAACGCCAGAAGAAATTTCTGGTACGGGTTCACGATTTTCCAATTCTTGGTTAGCGAAATTCACACAATTTCCAGATTATTCTTAAATAAAGATTTTCGAAATTATTCCCTATATTAAAAATAAAATTAGTGAGGTTACCTTAGGGTGGCTCAGGCATTACCATATGATGTGTGCACATCTAGGTATTTATATAATGAAAGTCATACATCCTGTTTTGTCTCTCAGGGAGAGCCGGCGTCGGCGGATGGAGGTCGTCTCAAGTAGAGGCCCTTGGGGAAGGAGGAAGTTATCATATGAGGGAACAAAAAGCTCACGAATTCCCCTTTCTCGGGCCCATTTTTACCTATTGTATCTCTATTTTCGCCAATTTTCACTCTACTTTTGACACCTTCTGCTAAAATTTTTACGCGCCTTCGGCGTGCATCGGGGTAATAGGGGTGGGAAGTGGGATCTACGGTGGTACCGTCACGGGGAACAGGGCTTAGGGAATGGAGACCGAGGCCCCAAGGGAGAAGATACTCCTGAACCTCTGCTTCGACACGTATGTTGAACATCAAGCACAGCGCGTGGAAACCGTAAGTAACTTCGGATTTGTTACTGATTTACAAACTGAATTGTAGAATAGTTGTGCGTAGTATTTCTGCTCGCTGCCGATATATAATCTAGAGAATAGTTACTGCTCAAACAAAAGTAAACAATTCTTGTGAACATGAATTCCTAGAATTCGCAACGGAAACTAATGTTGGCTTTTTGGTTTAAAATAAAAGCTCATAGGTTGACTATTTAAAACTGAAGGGTATAAAATTTGTTTCCCAAATGGCTGGGCTTTTGTTGTACGTGCAAAATTACTAGGTGGCTGCAAACAGAGCACACAAATTTTCTTTTGGCTGGGTAATTATTATGCATTATGACCAGCAGTCAACAAATCACTGATTTAGCAACACACACAAATTTTCAAATTTGAATGTTCTATGTAGCACCCTTAAATTTCCTTTGAAATTGTTTATTGTTTAGACTTTAAACTGGCTGATCTATTTACGACACCAGAAACTTTGACCAGATACTTGGTTTGTTACACAGCAGTCGGATATAAGCACTGTTTGCCACATAGCCCAGATCCAGACTAACAGTTTCAACCACCGAAAGTTATTTGATACAAAGAGAAAGCTGCCAAAACTACGCTTAGATATATAAAAGTAAGCAACGCTTTCGAATAAAAAACTCCTCATAAATTATTACTGTAATTCAACATGCACACAAATACATACACGTATTAACTCTAATAAACCCTGTAATGTCGATTGGTTACTCCTAATGTAACGATCGATATTCCTTATCGGTGCAATATTCCTTATCGATATTCCTTATATTTCTGTTTAGTGATTTTGTAGTTGAAGTTAAATTAGTTTTGCAAAATATTGGATTTTTGTAATTTTAGTTCACATCGGTTTTAAGTGATCTTGGTGGGGTCACTGGAATTTGTATTGGAGTGTCGGTGATTTCGTTCATCGAGTACGGATTTCTTATCGCCTACGCGGGTGTGTATATTTGGCGAAAAATTTCTGATGGTACTCGGTCCATGACCAACGTATCGGTTTGATGTAGAACAGAATACAGAAGAAGATGTAACGTGGAACGGCATTGCATAACACAATATTTTAGCGACATATATAAATTTTTTAATACTAAAACCTTGCATAATCCTCAATAATGTCTCAGTATATATTTTTTGTGTTAGTGAAAACTCTAAAGAATTGCTTGACTAACTTATTAGTGGCAATAGGCATCGGATAATGCATTATTTACCTTTGCACCTAAGGCCGAATTCTGTCACAGACCCAATTCCGGCTCATGACAAAAAGCACAGCCACATCCGGTTCTTCATAAATAAAATATATAGCTAAGCTATACTTGTATGTTTGTACGAGCTGGGAGTGGCTATGTCTCAAAGTTTCATAGTCGGGACGGACTACTGATAAAATATTTATTAGATTCAATTTAGCACATTGTGTTACAGGAGAAATATTTAGCTCTAGGCCCAAAAAGGCAAGATTAGTTGTAACTAAAATAAGACGCGTAAATGCAGGTTAAATAAATACGTAAATATCGCTATTTCCAAAATTTTTGTTTAAACCCCTTTTACAAGCCAACCTAGTGGCTATGTAAAACACGGCTCTTTCATACATGAAAATTATCATATTGTATTCGGAAGGATGTTTTACGAATATATGACCATATGTATCACCAGTTTATATTTTTTGCGATTTTTCATCGTTGTTACATATTTCTAGCTTTTAGAGCCGATTCCAGCCCTTGTGGCAATTTATCAGCCTTGCTTTACTATTAGCTAATATATTAGCCAAAAAACCTCAATCTCGCTATCGACTGTGACAAAATCCGTCCCTTTCGCACACATTTTAAGGTAAATGATGCATAACACCGGCACACAATGTTCAGTGTTATATTACTGAATTTGTCGTATGATGTAAGTTCGCACGTTTTTATTTGGTCACTTTGAGAGTTTCTTATGGAACTGAGCAACAGCTCCTAGATAGCATAGTGGTTTCGCACGCCGCTCTCGCCGCGAAGTCGGGGTTGGGATCCGTGGCGCTGGCATGCTTTCTCAAACATTGCACGGAACACTAATTCGACCGTTAGCGCGCTGATTACAAAGCTTTTGTGTTGATAAGTGTTAACACATTGCTATGAACATTGTCTATATTTCGAATGTATTTTACTAGGAAACGTCTCGTGCGGTTCAGCAAATAAATGAGATTGGTCTTGATATGAGCATTAAATTATAACCGAAATATTTCGCCTACAAATTTCTATAATGCTTGACGATATATTTCTTTGTCATTCCTTGACAAACGCAAACTGAGCTAAAAAGCGCATAGCACATAGCAGCAGCTTTAATAATAAGTATTTTATTAAAACATTCTAATACAATACTGTAGTGGCACCACGGTTTTGTGACTGCAGTGAAATAATGAGTCTCAATAATTGATTATAGGATATAAAAATCTGCGCTGTCTCTGGTTGAACAGACCGAATAGGCGTTGCATTTCGTGCTGACCAGAGGTAGAACTATGTATCGTATCACTTAATATTAGTTACTGTATATGAAGTTCTATATTGCGTGGGATTGACCCAATTGCCTCTGGGCATGTATGTTTTTATTAGATCATGTAGCTAGTAATACTTTACATTATATGATTCATGCATGGTCAAGGAGGTAGGGATTATCCTCCTGAGGTTCGGACCTGCAGTCAGGGATCTGCGCCGGGCTAACAAACCCGCCCCTGCAAAAATTTCGAAAGTTTATCCTTCCTTCTCACGACACCCCGGAAGGACCCGCTACCCCCTGGGACTTAGGACCTCATACATGTATGATTACAGTTTACAAATAAATATATATTTGTGTTTTTGAAAACTTGTTGTGCAATAAAACACGACTGTATTGTGGTAAAAATGCAACGCTGAATTCTGTTTCATTCCTCGACTCACAATTAGTTAACCCGATTTGAATTAATTTTTAGCGCCAAAGGTAATTTGAAATTCACCAAAATAAATATCAATAAAATTAAATATATTTGACAAAACCGAAATCGAACTGAAATAAAGACCAATTACTTGAATATTAAACCACTTTTATTGAAAAAATGACACCAAATTGACTCAATGTATTTCAAACTCGTTATTCATGTTCGGATTTCGATGGCTTAAATTACCAGTTTTGTCAAATATAACATGGTTTAAAATTCCCCGTTGTGCTCGAGCAAACGTATGAGGTATTTACTAAGCATTATATTGTGCAATAACCAATATAAAAGCCACGTCCACTCTTAACGAACAAGTAGCATATTCCATGCGGTTCTGTGCTAGTCCAGATTTTAGTGATGTCAAATTGTGTAATGACAGTTCGGTGCCATTTCCAGCTTAAAGTCTTTGTTATAGATTTACCCGTATTACTGCACGCATAATATTGTAGATACTACCTTATTTCATACAGGTTAAGGGAACTGATAATATTTATGTCAATGTTCTTACTTCTAAGGTTTAAGTAATATCTCCTAGTTTGTTTAAGTATATATTCTTACAAAAATTCTTAAATCTAGTTCTTTTGTGGGATTTTAAGCATTATGGCCAGATGCATTATGGTTACTTTTTGATCGATGGCTTTCTTCAGCAGCCACAAATGTTATTGAGCTATTTCATATATAGTTATAAATAACACACATACTTCTCAACATAGATTTTAATCATTGAGTGACAAGTTTGGATTGAACATAATATTGTTAAAATAATACGGATATTGTCAGCCATGGCTCCAAAAAATTAGCAGCAAGAAACTCAACATATTGAATATTTAACTTCAATAACTTACAGTTTAATTATGCTTAATTTATAGCAGCATTAAATTGTTGAAAGTATATTATTAGTTGATGGAGGTTGACTTGTTACTGTATATCGTTAAGGAATAACAATGCCACGTCAGTGCTTGACACCACGTCGGTTTATATTTACGACATTGACACAGGTTCAGTAGATATGTCAAAAAAATAAAAAGCATACTTTTCAAAGCTTTGACTAAAGCTGAAGCCTTAGAATTAAGCAATGTTCTGCAACCCAATGATTACAGTTTTAAGCCTTGTATTACCAATGTGTATCAAGTTATAAGATTCATCGATATAATTTTTATTGATGGTTTGTGTGAAAGGTACTAATGCGGCTTCGGTGCGAAGCCTGTGTTTTGAGATATAGTCTGCGAACCACTGGTACTCGCAGGTTTTTTTGGTTTTTAAATGATCGTTGCTCCGAATTTCCTTTAAAACAGGTCCATATGTGTGGTCAATTTTTCCTCCACAAAATGCATTGTGCTTCGAAAGTACTTTATCATGCAGAAATGACCAGCTCAATTTCAGTTTTAGCCTGGACGGTGGTACTGTAAATCGAAATCTGTTGTCGTCATGTCTGGTTTGTCCTTAAATGATGTTTAGTTTACAGTGTCTCCATTTAGTCTGCAGTCTTTTCTCTTTTTTGAAACAACAGCCTAAGATTCCTTTGACTCCATTAACTTTAGTTTTTGAACCAAATTGCTTTAGTCTTGCGTTTTTTTGTTATTTTTGGTTTAATTGTACTTTTTTAAATTGGTGGTTCTATGGTAATCATGACTTTGCACAGTAGAAAATTGAAGTTTGCACTATATAGTTACCATTGAGAATTATTGGTTCGTAACTTCATGAAACTACTCCAAATTTACGATATTTGGATTAAAAAAACTGCGATTTTAGATCCAATTTTATAGAAACTTTTCAAGTTTTTATGACAAGAAAGTTGTTATGTCGAAAAGCTTAAACTACAAGTTAGGAACTTTGGAACTAATATCAGCGTAATCTGTCTCGCAATAATTACAAATACTACAGGCGTAAATTAAATTATCCCCATTGTAAAATTTTCTGCAATTTTAACAAACATAATCTAGATTCTTATTATTAACAAGGAAAATGTCTACACCAAAGCAGAAGCAGTATTGATATGTGAACGGTGATATGAACTATACCACATGTCATTTCAAATGTTTGGAATACTGTAATAAGTTTTGCGGCTGCTAAGGGTAACCTTCTATCAAATTCCAGCTGTAGACTCGACGCAAAACACGCCATGTACTTTTAATATATTTTCAAAGTTATCGTTCTATCCATATATAGATTTAAAACTTAAGTAGCTTTGCAAACTAAACTAACATGTTTGCCGCATGTTTCATGCTTATTTAGCAGAAAAACTTATAAAATCGTAAAGAATGAAATATAACTGATACTTCTTTGCCACTAAACATATAATATTAAACGCTAAAGTGGATTTTGTTTATATATGTCAAAGGTAGACGCAGAATATGAAGCAGGTTCGATTAGTGCAGCAAGGTACTTTTCAGTAAGTTGCTGCAGTTATTTGTTGCTATTACATGTCTCTGTCTGATTTGTCAGCATTTATGGTTAGTTGTTTTCTACTCATTCAGGGAGAAATCAATTATTTCCGATTTGATATTTTCGATTTCCAATTTGATATTTCCGATCTGTATAGTTCTTTACAGTTTACAAAACTTCCAAATCTAAAAATTCTTTTAGATATGTTATCTTAAATTTGGTTTCAGAACGGTACTCTGGTGTCATGACATATGAAATTTTACATTTGTTGGTTTTAGAAACGAAAAAATTTAACACTATTATAGCTAAACTGCATTTACGATAAAAACTAAAACAGAACTAGTTCAACTACAATATAAGACTTTAGTTTCTTAAACCCCAACAAAATTTGTGACGATTTTCAATGAAGCTTATAATGATCCATTGAATAGTGTTGCGTGGTGTGTCATGATATAGACACAGACGGAGCGCTTCAGTCTGTGAAACCCCAACTGTTGTTAAATTGGGCTTTAAACAATATTATTTAATAGGCTACTAATCGACCAACGGTAGTTTGGAATTAGCAATACCACTCATGTAATAGATACGGCATTGTGATGTTTATATTGTCAGGATTGTTTTTAGTTTTAGTGGTGCACATCAGTGGAGTACGTATATTTTTATCTATGTTGTCTTAGACTCGTATTTGTAAAAATACTCAAAAAATAGTGTAACCAACGCTGAAAACCCGTAAGTACAACCAATGTTACTCATTCAATAATAGAAGACAATATGAAACGCTAAATGTACTTCTCGATGTTAAGGTAACACCAGTGATGCTTTTCAACTCAGCCATTTGTGACTGTTCGCAGTGGCAACAAGCTTCTTCGCCGAATGGCGCAATCCTACAAATGACAAAAGCAACATTCTTTAGAGAAATGCTGCTGCGCACTGAAGATGAACAAGAACACTGGTAATATAACAGATATGTTTTGTTCTTCTAAAACAAAAGGATTAACACTATCCTCTTTGTGATATTGATTAGTCTAGTTTAAGTGCGTCAGTAGCACCACTCCAGTTGTACACAAAACAATAATTGTTTAATAAAAGAATTTCCATATTTGGTAACTTTACAAACTAATAACAATAAGGGTTTACAGTTGTTGATCATACCAAGAGTATATGATGAAATGTATAACACTCGAAGAGTATTGAACTCTATTGTTAACCCACGTTAGATGTCACGGTCTCTTTCCAGTTTACACATTAATCGTTGGGATCAAAACAAATTGATTTTGGGCGATACATTGGATGAGCTTGGCTAGTTTTGGGTTTGCTAGAAAATCAAATATTAACGGTTCAACTGAAGCTCCTCTAAACCGTAAGTCACATCTATGCTACGAAAAACGGGGGTAAATGCGCGTTGTTGCTCAGAAATGACAAAGGTAATGCCCATGACATCTAACATCACGATATTACATGCAGGTGTCATGGTCTTCATTTACACGCTTTTCATAATAGGAACACAAACACACAAACGACTAAATGTTATGTTAAATATGTCCTTGTAATAATGTAATAACTCAGTGATACTTTTATCATTAATCGAGCTATAGCCTAGATTTTGATTTAACTAACAAATATATGTTTATTAATGTAACATATCGCATTTGATAACCCACTTATTTTTAACTAAAGTTGAGAGCAATATTCATATAAATATTTTTAGAAACTGGCGCTAATTTTAGAGCGTTGTATTGATAATGAATGTATCTACAGAAACTAGTTTTTGCGAATCCTTGCTGCAAACATAGTCATTCGGTCAACACAAAAATTTTAAAATGAAATCATGCCTAAACTTGATCTGATCGCTTCTACAACGTACACGACTCATACAAATGCGATTATATTAAAATTTTATACGATAGTAGACGAAAAACTATGGCTTGCCTCATGAGGGTGTTGGAGATGATTACTTTCCTTTCTTTTTCTAAACACAGTAATACAAGATTTCTTGATTCGTTGTGCAGATTCAATAACTAGATGGTTTACAATGACTGTAGTTGTGTTTACTACAGTTTTGGGGTTATATGTTCCACTTGAAGCCCGTTATATAATGTGATGTACGCTCCTATAGCTCTGCTTATTAATATTTGTGAACTTACATAGTCTCGTCTTTGGCATATAAATTCATTATTTATCAATTCACATCAATTAATAGACGACAAAGTAAGATCTTCAATCACTTTTTATTTGTGCTTTCTTATATTTATTTTAATGATTTTATATGTTAGGTGTATACATGCTTATACGCGGCAGAGGAGGAATATCTTCCCCATAGGGGCAACTCCATTCTCCCTAGAGGTAGCCCGATCCACATAACTATCCGCTCCACCCTCCAACCCCAAAACCGCGCGGAACATCTTGGCAAATATTTGCAAAGAACGTGAATAAATAGGCAAAAATTTGGGACGTGGGCACTAACCGAGGAAAAATTGGCAAAAATTCGAAAAATTTTGAGTCTCAAAGATTATTTCGAAAGCCTCTACCATGACAACCTCCCCCACAGCCGCATGGCTGATCTACCTGAGAATGTCGAACCCCGGGCGAAGCACCCGCTGTGCCCTTCGGACCTCGGGCCTTGTGCATGTAGGGCTAGGAACATCATTTATTCGCTTGGAACAAAAAACTACATCAAATTGGAAAATATTACAAGACTATTATACTGTGTCAAATAAATTAAATATGTCTAAATTGAGTTTACCGCGCATGTAATCGTTTACGTTGTTTATGAATGATGATGGTATTACCATGCGATATATCTTTCCCTTGTAAAGTAACAAATATATGCGAGAATGTTGAATGGTGTTGAATGAAAGAAGACATTCAGAATATGATGAAAACTTGCACAGAATTACCAAGTCGCGAAAAGCAGCCGCCATACAAATACGCCAATCGAGCCGACACTGACAAAACTAGCGTCGCACGATCACGTGGACATTTTTGGTCCGCTACCACAGAACGACGGCTAGCAATATATTGTCCAAATGATCGACCGATATTCTTGATGGCCTGAACTGTTATTCGTTTATTGAGATTGCAGCGTCTACAGTTGAGGATGCACTTGCAACGTATAGATATATTTCTTAAGAATTCCTCAAGTCATCGCTACTGCCCGCAGAGTGCAATTTGAATCTGCCTCATTGATGACTTATTGTCGATGTTAGGCATTAAGCGGCAGCTTGCGACGGCACATCATCCGCAATCAAACGATACTGTCGATCGTTTCCATTGTATGCTGTTAATTCCCCACGCACACTCTGTGCAGGCCGCCAATTGGTCCGTAATCTTCCTTCTCGGCATTCGTAGCAACTTCAACGACTCCATTATTCGCTCCAACACAGCTCACTCTACGTGATCGTATTCGCTTTTCCTCGATCATCGCTCGACAACAGAAAAGTGCGATATTCAACGACATTTCCGCAATTTTTCGACGAACAAATTTACAACGCACAATCGGCTTCATGAAAGTGCATGATCAAAAATGTATGTATTCAACGATGCGCATTCTGCGCAGTTGGCAAAGACAAAGTTAGTTATTGTCTGCACCGGGCGGCGCACAACAGCCTCGTTATAAATGACCGTACAAAGTGATCCAAATGAACAACGCTGTTCAGCATCGACGAAATTTTCCGGGTATATATCCCTGAAGGCCAGCGCTTGAGGCTCTGCCGACAGGTGCACTGCTCGACATGCAATTCTCCATGTTATTGTAATTGGTCAGAAATCATATCGGGAGTTTTGTGAAACAAGTGTCTTTCAAGATTTTTTGTATACGAAAAATTTTCTTTCAAACAACAGAAAATTCAAAACAGATTATCGCAAATTGAGTTACACATTTTGTTTAATTTGCCAATTGAGCAACATCGTTTCGTGCTTAATCCTCTCATGCCCAGTAGGTCGAAATGGACCCAACGCACATTGCGACTCGTTATGTTTGCTGAATTTGTCGTATATCGTACGTTTGAACGTGCGCTGTTATTCGCTCGCATTGTGAGGTTCCTTAAGGAACCGAGCAACAGCTCTCAGATAGCTCAGTGGTTTGTGTTCACAAGTTTCAACCGTCCGTTTCGGGTTCGATCCCTGGCGCAGGTTTGAGTTTGTCAAACATTGCACGATACACAAATTAATTCGGGCATGAAAGGGTTAATGTTCTAGATACGAAGACAGATTAGCGTTTGAAAACATGAAAAATATTCTTCTAAATTTTGTATCATGATAATTTCATACAATTATTTTGTTGCATTATTTTGCTACAATTTGTAGAAAAATGAACGCAAATACGGGCAATTATATAGTGAACAAATTCTACATCAGCTTTGTACCAATACATACATTTTGTATGATTATGTTAACATAAGTTGTGAGAAATTGATCATAATAAATGTATGACACATTGTACATAATTTGTATGATTTAAAATGCATGATATAATTGATTATTTACATATCCTTTGCATGAATTTACACATTACTTTGTATGAAATTACATAAATCACATGTATGAGAAACTGTACATGATTTGCATGAATTTGCATGCAAAAATCTGTGATTATTTGCACATAATTTGTATGAAATTTCAGATAATAAATGTAGGTTTTTTACTAATGTATAAATTTTTGAAGCTATATGAAGCAAATATATCATAAAATTGACAATTAGCACAGAAATTATAACTATTTACAAATATTCATATGTTTGATGTTTATTATTTCATACTAATATTTATAAAAATTAATACATTAAATCTATCCTATTTAATATAAAAATGTATGAAAACTCATACAATAAAAATATTTAATTTCATACAAATGAATACAAAAATCTATACCATATCTAATGTTTCATACAAATATGTATTAAAATTCATACATTGTATATATTGCGCGTCATACAATATATAATCAAATTCATACAATTCGGGCATAGTATTTGATACAAATATATGTAAAGATTCTTACATTATGGTGTATATTTCATGCTATAAAGTGATAAATTTCGTATAAACTACAAATTTTTTTTAAACAAACGGACTTGAAAATTCATTAAAGAGAAAACTCCTTCATTAAATTCCACACAAAATTACTTAGATATTCAGACATTACATATGCCTGAACTCTCGCACATAAAATGTGTATGTAAGTCAGACCACACAAATAATGTACGATACTGTACACATACATGTATGACGCATTTTATAAATTTTTAAGAGAGTAAGAACCCTGCGTATCAGTAATAAGATACTGTACTGACTTATAAGAATCTGATAGATAGAAACTGGTGGCGTTACGTCCAAAAATGTATTTGAGCGAAATTAATGAGGCGCTTACGATATAAATTACTCAACGTCAGAATCTGGTTGTTTTGTTCACAATAGGTGGTTTTCCACTCTGCGTTATATTTTAGTTTGGATGCCATTACAATTACTGTTTCTGAGGGTATTTTATGCATCAGTTACGATAAGATGCGTGTGCAAGGGCCAAATTATGTCAAGCGTCCAGCTCAACTAGTTCGGGTAAACTATAGCTTAGCTGGACTACTATAGTACATTTTTATGGCTTAGCTAGTCTTAATGTGACAAATAGGATGCTTAGCTAGGCTTTGCGTGACAAACGGAGCGTCTGGTTGAACAGTCTATTGAGAAATTTTACTTAGTATTGTGCCTAGTGTAATAGCATTTTATTTATATAGTATTTTCACATTAATTCTAAGTTATATATTTGTTTTAATATATACAATTAACGTTTTAAGCTGTATGCCGCTGTTGGGGCATTATTTTGATACGTATAATAGAACGTAACGGACTATATAGTCTCTGGCTTAAGTTATAGGGCTGAGCTGAACGCCTCGTGGTAAAAGCACAGTCCGGCTCGATACTCGATGACAAATGCATAGCCTAGCTAGGCTATTCAAAATTTTAAATAGTCGAGCTGGACTGTGTGCGTGACATAGTGCTAGCCCATTTTGAACGCGTGACGTAGTAGCTAGCCCATTTGAACGCGTGACATAATTAGGACCATGCGCACGCATCTTATTGTAAATGATGCATTAAGACGGTAAATATCGCTTGTGTAGTGGTGATAATGGTATGCCGCACTATAATGTACGAGCTACACCACGCTGTTACGTGTAATTCGTGTCAAACCACGGTCAATATGGTTCCCTTGTCACTGTCGATAAAATGCAGTAAGTAAGTTTAGACATTTTTTGGATGATGGTGTTTCATGCACCGTCTTCTTTTTATATAATCTAAGTAGGCACTATGTGCTATTGAATGGGTTGGTGTAGACAAATAAGAAGCAAACTACCACACGCCGAGTCATTTATAATGTAAATATAGCATGCTTCCTTGCATAATAATCAACTCCTAATAACGCCAACATGACTGTGTTTACAGCATGCGGGCGGGGGCACAGCCATGATACTGCGGCCTTTCCAACATTTCTGTAGCCCCCCTCCCCTACGTTTGATTGGCGAATTGCGTCCCTGGTGTTGTGTGCCAAAGTCCAGAAGATATGTGAGCAGAACTATTATACAAAAAATTAATTGCAGGAATGGCAACAAATTAATTGACATTATGTTCTTCTATAAAACAAAAGATTAATTTTTTGGCGTCTCTACGGAACTTAATTTATACTCTTATTATATATATATGTATATATTGTATATATATACATATACAATGAACCTGATGTGTTCTTAGGTGGAGTACTGGGGTTACCCTTAGAGTCGGATCCCTCCAAAATCTTATTTACCCCCTGAGGCCCTCCGCACACCCCCACTTCAAGAAAGCCAGAGATTATTTCTGAATTTTCCAATCATGGACATTTACTCAGTGAATTATGCATCATTTACGATAAGATGCGTGCGCAGGGGCCAAATTATATCACGCGTCCATCTCAATTAGTTCGGGTAAACTATAATTTAGATAGACTACTATGGTACATTTTTATAGCTTATATAGTCTTAATGTGACAAACAGGGGGGCTAAGCTAGGTTCTGCGTGATAAACAAAGCGTCCGGCTGAACTGTCAATTGAGAAATTTTATGTTGTATTGTGCTTAGTGAAATAGCATTTTGTTCTATAGTATTTTCACACTGATTCTAAGATATATATGTTTTAATACATACAATTAACGTTTTAAGCTGTATGCCTCTTTTGGGCATAATTTAGATACCTATAGTAAAGCGTAACGTTCGCGGACTAAATAGTTTCTGGCTTAAGTTAAGTTATAGGGCTCAACTGAACGCCTCGTGACAAAAGCACAGTCCGGCTCGACACTCGATGACAAAGCATAGCCTAGATAGGCTATTAAAAATTTTAATAGTCGAGTTGGACTGTATGTGTGACATAGTAGCTAGCCCATGTAAACGCGTGACATAGTTAGGACCATGCGCACGCATCTTATTGTAAATGATGCATTATATAAACATAATCTGATTTTATACAAAAGAATAATCGCAGTTATGATCATATGAACACCTAGCAGCATTTGTCACATTGATATAAATAATGCCAATAGTTCCGTCGAGCCATGCGCTCTGCATTGCTCTTACAACCGACAATCGCAAATCGCGAATTATTTGGAGTACGATTTTTGTCATCGCCTCGTGTGCGTGTGTTTATTATTTGGTATATGTCGTCCGAATGTATCTTGAATATCCAAAGGCGGTTTTACAAGAAGTTAGTTTTGTTTTGTTTATTACTAGGTGCTTTGCTGGGACCGTTGAGTTAAACCCGCCGTTTACTTCAGGGACGCAAGCTAAAATTAAGCACCATGAACACTAACAAAGATCTACACAAATTTTCCTGTATTTTAAATAACACTGCTGTTTACGTATAATAGTAATAGACAGTGTCTCATACCGTTTAACTCTTCAAGTATGTATAACGCAAGTATTATTATAACATTACATATTGTGTTTTGATTTTGCCCTAAAAGTTGCGATTTGTGTTTCAAAATTGATGGTTTGTAGGAAATACAGATGAGAAAACAGATATATATATATATGTTTGCAATTGCAGTTAGTAGCATTGACCGTAATATCACGAAATTTTTCTCGGATCGGTTGCCTGCTCCAAATTGAACGTTTCAAAAGCTTCTCTAATGCATCAAAGAATTGCACTACATAACTAATACGTATATGCACTACATTACTAACATTATAATATTTATACTAATGACCCAATTGAGTTTACACCTTTAAGTTGATAAATATAAATCCTGTTGTTTCTTAGAAATAATAAATTAAAACAAAAGTCAATATGCGACCGAACGTTAATATGTTAGATTTGCGTCTGACAAAAAATTTGTGAAGTTAGATTTGCTTCAAACGATTTTTTGAAGTAATCCTGGTTACAAATGATTGCTGTATTAAATTCACACGCATTATTAAATTTCCTTTAAAAGTCCACGGCGTAATGCAATGTGAGAGAAATAATTACTGGAATTAGTGCTATATAAACGTCCGTTGTGTTTCTAAAGCTGTCGTAACGTTCTGCTGTAAAATATTGTACAATTGTTCAGTACTGCATGTCGACGAAAAATTCTTAATATTGAATCAATATTTTAGGAAAACTTATTATTGCACAACAAAGATTCTGCAGAAAACGCTACAAAAACTGCTTTTTAATAGACTTCGTGAAACGACAACTGCTCAATTTTCCTAATCCAGACAAATTACATAAAATTTATGGCTCAGTAATATACATCGTGAACGCTCAGCTCATACTCTAGGCAATTCTTTAAGGGTGTAGGCCACCGCCATAACATGCTAACAAAAGCCGTGAATTCTTATTTAAGTATTTAACCATGATATGCTATTATGCAGAAATCACAAAAATTCTTGCAGGTGGCAATTACTTTAAGCATTTTGTTTGTTATTATATACCCGCACGTTTGATTAAAGTGTCAAGTAGTTGCTGCGCTTATTAGTGCGATTCATGTATTATGTAAGAAACCTAACACGACAATAAATGCATCAGTTAAAACTTCTTTATCGAAACAATTTCCTGAAAGTAGAACTCAAGAAGGTTTCAGCCTCAGCCACAATTCCATTCCATTTAAGTGAAGTATGTCACAGTTGTATACAAAGTACGCCGTGCTACATTAGATACCTGTGACTCGCCCTGACCCGCAGGTTGGTAGTGCATGACTCGTTAGACCCGTGAACCGTGACCCTCGAATTTAGGAGGAGCAACTAAATCTGGGGAGGGCAATCCGATTTCAATCATGCAAAAATATTTCATATTTATAATGCGTTACGTTGCTTAAAATTTACATAGTTGTGTTTGCAAAAGTAAAGAGATAATTTCTGTATTAAATCAACTGATAACTGGAGGGAACAAATTCCATTTAATTCTCTTAGTTCTAGCATAGGTTACAAATGAAAATCTGCTCCGCAGTTTATTGATATGAAATTGATATTATTCAATTGTTTTCTAAGGGGGACAAACATAATCTCAGGTAGGGGGCTGCGGATCGGAGGGAAGGGGAAGCGTCGCCCCTTTGAAGCCCTGGCGATGTGACTGGCTAGGCGCCATTATCAACATTCAAGTATGTGCGACTCCCCAACGCTTTTCTTCTAGGTACGTAGCTCCGAATAGGTATAGTTAAAATGAGCCTTTCGATATCGAGACAATACACATTTTGTTATGCTTTGCTCGCTAACAAACGGCTGACTACCATTGATGAAGCTGAATAACAATGCCAGGACTAGATATTGACAAAAAATAGTTATAAAATAACATAGGCAATTATGACTAAGTTAGATAGCTATAGAAGATAAGCGATAAACAAAAGTAACGCAAAATTTTACTGCCGTTCTAAAACAATGATCTAAACTATATCTTGTTTACCGTGCCAATCGAGTCAAGAGAAACCGCAGAACAATAGGTGGCATATAATTTCGAGATCTTACAAGACGCTGTAACCCGGGCCGAACAGGATCGGGTCATCTGGGTCAAACACTTTACTCGTGACTCCCGTTGACCCGCCGGAAATCCTCGGAAAGTTGATTCGTAACCCGCGGGTCACATTTTGAACCCTGTGCAGCATACCCTGAAAATACTTGTAACATTTCAAATTTATTTATAATAATTTTCTCGCCTTATAAAAACGGTTTGTAATATATGTGTCGACAACGCTATAGCATATAGTACATGGTGTCCACGACGCTGTTCTTTATGATACTTAGTGTGTCCTTGTGACTACCTTGCTTCAGGGTATGTCCGTGATATATATAGACAAAACTTCTATCTTGTGGGCAATTTATAGTGCAAACGCCTCATTAAATGTATTCATGTGAATTCCATACGGTTTCCTTAGTTTTGTTCAGTAAGCGTGCTCTCGCGGTCGGGTTCTAAATGAATTCTCTCACAATATTTGACAGACGGCTGTTGTACTAATTGATTATAAAATTATTTAGTAACAAAATATCATTAACTGTGAACACAATAGTGTATATTGTACAATGAGATGGAAAGGTTATACGTATCACAAGCTATAGTACATGGATGTTCATGCCTTTTGAAAGTACGCTCGAAAGCGCAGTTTTTTCAGCGCATACGGATTGAACACAATGTGTTATGAAAAATTAGCAATTTCATTAATAGATTTTATATTAGATACAGCAAAACAGTGTCACCATTGTTGCATAGAACATAACTATTCTAGCTCGACAGTGGAGCTCTGCCGTTTCCAGCAGTTACAATTTGCAACTTGAATCCCTACAAAGAGAATGCAGTGGGCGCAATTCCGGAGCTGGCTGCGTTGGTAGGATTTAATGTCATCTTAGCTCTTTACGACTTGTATTAATTTGAAGTAAATATGTAGTTTAAAGTTTCAATATCTATGTAGTACTAAATTAATCGAGTACCTATGAATGGACATATTAAATGTCCGTCAGGAATCCAATCTGGAACATCCGATTGAAAGAGCTTAATCTCCGATGTCTCAGCGGCGTAGGCGGGGTTGGCGAAGGAAGGGTAGAGGTTTTAAGAGGCGGCCCATCAGGGTGCTGAAAAAAGCTCGCAACCTCCCCAACCCCCTCCCACAAACACACAGACACACACCTAGGATTTCCTTCATTTTGCCAATACCGCCATTTAACCAATTTCACATTATTTTTGCCAATTTTTCGTGACATCTTCCGCGAAATTTTATCGCGGACACTTTAAGTACGGCGCATCAGTGCGGGTCTGGTTGTACCTCAACGGCTCAGGGGGTGGGTAGACAAGGGCTTCGGGGAGAGTTCTGACGCTTCGGCGGGGGGGGGCGGAGGTGGGATAACACACCGGAACCCCTGCTTGGCATGTATGGATTGTGTATTTGAAACCTATAGCTCGGATAATTGCATAGGCGCAGATCCCGGCGCGATGGAGGATGCGTCTCCACAAACAACTGGTGATGTGGGACCAAGACCAAGTATAAGTACTCTATGACCAAAATCTCAGCAAATATTCCCCCAAACATTTCGCATCCTCCCAAATTTCATGCGTCCCTCAAACTTCAGAAGTTTCTCGTTCCGGATAATTAAAGCGCACTGCAAAAGTGAGCGGACAAGCTTAATGGTACGGCACACGACTATGTGACTTACGAGTTCATAATGGTATCTTGAGAGACGTGTGACAGTTCTCTTCATTGTTATATAAAGAGTTGAGAATGACATGATTGATTTCGACCTTGTCCTGTAGTTATTGCGTGGTTTGGTAACTGCTCCTAACTTTTCAGATATTATCAGATGCAATATTGATTTTACACATTTCGACATGATGTAATAATTTTTGAAATATTAGTTTCACGGCTTGTTCGAAGCTTCCAGCATCATAAGTATGGGGAACCACGGAAGCAGGGAAATCTTCAAAACATTTTGTCTTAATTTGGCCACAAATTGTGCGTGCCCACAAATACACAATGGCTGCCATGGCAATCATTATCTCATACAATGGCCTGCTTTTGGCACCTAAGTTGCCGATTGCTTTCATCTCAGATATAGGTCGCCATTAAAATGAGAACGATAAGGTCAGGTAAGGTTTTGCGATTTGATAAGCGATGTTGTACCTATATAGCGTTAAATTTGCTTATATATCTCTACTTATATACATGCTTATACGGGGGCAGCGATTATTCCCACTCAGGACCCACCCCTCCACTCGGAGCGAACATGGTCTTCTAAGATGTAGCATGATCCCTCTTATGAGAAATGGAGAAAATTGGGTAAATGGGTGCACATCCGAGGAAACTTAGCAAAAAATAGGCAAAATAGGCAGAAATCGGTGCAATTGGAAAAAAATAATTTTGACTTTCAAAAATTTTCTAAAATTAATACCGCCGGCCGGATCTTAGCCCTCCTCTAAGCACTCGCTATCCCCATTGGACCTTGCATCTTGAGCATGTATGATCTCCACAGTACAAGTCACAGACAGTATAAATGTTGCACTTTTATGTTATCTGTTGGAAAATCGCAAGATCGTGTGTAAAAAAACTTGAACATTTTTGCAAAAAATATTATTATATTTTATTTTTAATTTTAGAATGCAGCGTATGAGGAATTGGCGGCAGAAATTGGTGATTCAAATGAGAAACGAAGAAAACGAAAACGTCGGAGTAATCCAACGAAAGCTTACGCGATGCCAATAATTCCAGGCGCGAAAAATGCTTCGGAAATTAGTCAGTCTTTGGTACAACCCGTGCAAGATAGCGAAGGCGTTGCCAGAAATCGCAAAAAACGCACAAGTATACTGCTTGATATTTAATCTATGCCATTTTTTACACATCATTTTTTCGAATCCCATTCGTGGAGAAAGCTTTTGAAAATTTCTGGTGAAGCAATGCATACAAGGCGAAACATGTGAGTTTCAACGCATCCATACGCGAGCCACTAAGTATATATCTCGAATATCCACCTATTGTGGAACGCTAAAAGTGCCGTTGGGGGAGCGTGCAGTAAGGGGTGAATCATCTAAAGTTCTATCCACACCTCCACTAGCTATAAGATGTATGTCGCAGGTCTGCTTATTATGGAACCGCGAAAATACTGTTGGCGGCGCGTGGAGTACATGGAGAATCATCCAAATCTCAAACAAATCTATCCGCGAGCGATTACCGCATGTCGAATGTTACCCATCGTGGAACGCTACACGTAGTACTAGCGGCGCTTGGAATAATTGGTGGATCATCGGAGTTTATGGTAGTATATGGAATATCCGCCTTCTGCGGATCCCTGAAGTAGTGTTGGCGACGCGTGGAGAAAGGCTAGGGTCATCCAAATTTCAAACACATTTATTCGTGAGTCATTCGTATGTGAAATGTTGGCCATTATGGAAAGCCAAAGGTACTGCCAGGGCGCGTAGAGTAAGGTAGGATCACAGGAATTTATGATGGTGTATGGAATGTCCGCCTGTTGCTAAATTCCAAAAGTACTGGTCACTGCACGTGAAGTACGGAGAGAATTTAAGGGAAATTTCAAACACATTTGTACAACAACAATGCACATGTATTCGAAATTCCGGGCCCTATGTTATAAGATAAATACCTGATTTATTATTATTATGAATGGTGTGAGTATTCGTAAAATTAACTATATTTACTTTAGCATAAACGCATTTGTATGCTGTAATGAAATTATTTAGCATCTTCTCATCCAAGAAATTGTCAATTTTAAAGATAGAACGATAATTTAGGTATTATTTAACTCAGCTTGATGTACTGAGTTAAAAATGTCCAATTTGACACATAAGTATGACGCAATTGTTTCGATTTTTGGGCGACCAATGGTAGAATCAGCTGAGTCAGGGCATGGGTTAGCGACTTAGGATTAGAATAAACGCTTAGGCTTCGGCTTACGCTTAGATTTTAACACAAATGGTCGTAGCTTTCCAAGAATACACCAATACGGTGGACTTTTATAAGATTGAACTCAGCCCGTCAATGGGGGTTCGAGTGATATCTAAAAATGACACACTTATCCGAAAAACTTTTTTAAAAAGTTTGGGTAGCGAGCAGGAATACCATTGCTAACCTATAAAAGCTAAAAAAATTGTCATAAACGTGGCCGGAATAGACATTTTTTGATTTGCGCTCTCCCAGAAGTTTGAAAAATTAGTAGGAGACCCAGACACTATATGAAAAAGGTAATGTTATCAATAACACCGCATAAAATTGCAAAAATATATCTTCCAAATCGTCACCTAGAAACGTCCACTGGTCAGAAGGAAAGTGCTCTATGACGACTTGTTAAATTTCCATAGCCAACAAATTGTATTTTATGTTTTATGGAACCGAATATCATAGAACCTGAACAAATCTGAAGCAGGTTTTGTGCTGATATCGATATCTGAAATCTGATATCATTTTGGTGTTCGTTAAAACGTGCAACCGGCATCCATATTTAATGTTGACGATCCATCGAGGTAATGATGTATGATAATTCATATATGTTGACGAACTGAAAATGTTACCGTTACCGCAATAAAAAACAGTAAACGAACTGCTTTTATTAAAAAAGTTCATTTTTTCGATGACTATCGTGTTTCTTAAATGGTGTCATTCGTTCTTTAATACACTAATTTGCAAAAATTTTTGAACACTAACTTTAATTAATTAAACATTAAAGTGCTTCAAAAAGAAAAACGCTATAATGCAGCCCATCCCATGGGAATTCCAACGATATAAATATATTTTGGATAACTTATGGTCCTCTCTATGTGAGCTTCCTTAAACTTTAAAAAATCAGATGTGAATCAAATTTTTCTAAAATTTGATGAATCTGATGTTTTGCCGCATAAAAATCAAGCGAATTGCTTTTTTATAAACTGAAAACATACAAAGTTATCAACTGGCCACATGAAGATTGGGTGTAAAAGTTTTAACAAGCTCGTTTTTATAAAGCTTGCCAAATTTAAATCGCTCCTTAAATTGTGCGCTTACTCAATATCATGAAATTTGTAAAATTTGATTGCAATGCGTAACGTCAAGGGATGTTGGTAATTTTTTCTTATATGGTACGATATTCCACACATATTGCTATAAGCATTTCCATGTATTTATCTCTGTTCTCGAACAAGGGAACAGCTCTTTTCAGGTCAAAATTGGTCCAATTTAGGCTTTGCTGCAAATATCTTGGCAAGAGCTGAGCTGAATTGGAACGAATTTTCACTGTGCACCTGCCCTCAAATGTTTTACTGACAGTGGATATACCACAGCAGTACCTGCTTATTTCCGGGAATTAGATCTGCAAATCTCTCTTTAAGACCAAAAATACCACAAAATTAAGCATTCTAAGCGCGTAACCTGCTTCTGGTTTCACCGATTTCGCTCATATTTTTACAGTATGCTTTCGGTTAGATAGCATACTCATAATGTAATATCATAGCATTTCTTTTCTTTAGGAATCAAGGACTCCGAACTACTATTCTACAATGAGGGCGCTAGTGGGGAAATAGTGAAAATTTATTTTATGTCTCAGTGTCGCCGGTAACTCATCTTCGGCTGGTTAAATTTTGATAAATTTTTGTTCGATAGCAAAAGTGATGACGATGTGATCTTTGGTAAAATACTAGGAGTTCCGACCTTGGATTACATGTCAAAATGGCAAAAGTTTTGTTTGCAAATCTCGCCATAAGGGCACCAGCGTTTCACATCCTATGACAACGTATCCAGAACTACTTTGCTTGCGTACAGTTTGATCCTGTTGCGTGATATATAAATGAATTATACATTTCATTTAAAGTTTATTATGATAAACTTTCTCTTAATAAACATATAATTTTGAAGCTTTTTTACCGTAATCAATATATAGAACCATGCGTACGGTGATATGTATAAACAGTTATGTCATAGTTCTTAGTTTTGTAATTTGGAGTCCAGAATAACCAGATATTTAGGGCCAGGATACTCAGGATGCTGGCTACTATGCTTGTCGGCTGTTTTCACGCAACGAAAAATGTTTTCACGTGAAATTTTTAACGTCCCAATTTTTGCCTTTTATCAGCCTGTGGGTTTATATACTAAGCAGCGTTGCCCTTTCCCACTGCGGATTATCGGAATGCTTTAGAACGCGACAACTGAAGTCCGCTTACTAACTGGCTAAGGAGTAGTCGAATGTCTTGGATTCGTCTTACTACATTTAGAGCGAAACAAAAAATTGCATATAAGGTAGCGTAAAGCAATGTCTGATTTACGCGAATTCCGTGAACGTTAGTGGCCACGCATTGTGGCCAATATATACACCCTGTTATAAAATATAAGCTATTTTCAGAAATTGATTAGCATATTTGAACTATTATTTACACTGTAATAAAAACTACGGCGAAAAGAACATTGCGGCTTTACACATAACCATTTAGTGGATGATTGCATATTAAATAAAGTATATAGCATGTTAATTACGGAAATTTGGCGATCCAAACCGAGCAGTGAAAACATTTCGTGCATAATCAGCACCGAAAATTTTAGCGCTTTAAGAAATTATCAAAGAAATATTTTTGCAAACTTAATTTTGAAACGGTCAGCGGTACAGTTGGACACCAGGCAGAAAAGTCGCTGGCGTTCAGCTTGCCAGCTGGCAGTTTTCCGGCCTTTTGGTTGGCCGGCTAGCCGTTTTAACAGCTATAATCCCGGCGACGGCAGTAGGTGGTTCAAGTGGAGCTGCGTGATGGAGTGAGGATGGTGTGACT